>JAHDVE020006032.1:0-55000 GCA_022606495.2 Halesus radiatus | reverse complement strand
ATATTTTATCGGAACTAAGAAAGTTATCGCGAAACTTTGGCACCTGTTAAAGCACGGGAGAAGTAAATTATCGAAGTAAACGTAGTTATTATAAAATGATAAATTTGATCTGTCGCAAGTCACACCTGCTCCTCACCTGGTCCAAACTTTGGTTGATAATTCCACCATTCTTCATTACTCGGGAATAATATCGAAGTTAATCTTGAAATTTGTCGTCGCCAGTTATTTATATTAGACTTTGATATTCAGACCGGAGATAACTTTAACATAATGTTAAATGAAGAGTTGCGCATACTGTTTCCCATCATTACAATTTTATTTTACTTTGTTCATGATATGGTGATTTAAGCATAAATATGTGCAATTTATTCAAATCCTACTAAATACATTCACTTTTTGAGGAATTATTATCATTTTTTTAATAAATGAATTAATAATTACTTTGTAATCACCTCTTTATTAATATATAAATATCAAGGTGTTCCGAATGCGATGCTTCCCTCGTCGGGAATACACAGAATACAAATTAAAATACAAATTAGAAAATCGCTTTCGAAACATGCTGATATGTATATATTAATAAAGTAGTTATCACAAAGGAATTTTTAAGTCATTTATTAAAAATGACCCCACAAAGTGAATACCAATATTTTGAAGAAATTGTAATCAATTTTTAATTATAAAATGTTTTTAATCGCATGTAAATAAGAATTCGTATCCTGAAAATCTAATCATGCTTTGAAATCAGTAAAATACTTAGTTATATAATGTGTTTATTTATTTATATGTTTTGTAATACTTTCTTCATAAACGCGAAAGGGAAATATGAAAAAGAATTTAAAAATAGATTTAAAAAATTTATAAATATATATTGAACTGGTCCCTTCTAAATATGGGATCAGGGATTTTTTATACCTATATCGTCTGTCAGTGGCTTCAAAGGAATCTCCAGACGGTATTACAATAAATATAATCAAAGACTCCTTTAATATTATTGGCGAATCGATGGTACAAATTATCAATGAATCTCTGAATAGTGGAGTGTTTCCCAAAACTTGGAAGACATCTGTAATAACTGCTATTCCGAAAATCGATAACCCAAAAAAATTTGACGAATTCCGACCGATAAATTGCTTACCCAAATATGAACAAATACTTGAATACATTGTAAAGGAGCAATTAACTGAATATATTGAGACAAAGCAGATATTAGTTCGACAATAATCGGGTTTTAGAAATAAATTTTCTTGTGAAAGCGCTATTAACTATGTAATACAAGAATGGAAAAATTATAGAGATAAAAACAGTAAAATTACTGCAGTATTTTTAGACTTAAAAAGGGCATTTGAAACAATCGATAGAGATAGATTAATAAAAAAATTAAGAAATATTGGAATTAACGGTAAAGAAATTAATTGGTTTGTTGATTATCTATCAGAAAGAACGCAAGTAACAAAATATGGTGGTATAATATTAGATCCACGTCATACTAGTAAAGGCGTTCCACAGGGATCTGTCCTAGGTCCATTGTTATTCATTATCTATATAAATGATATTGTTAAAGTTTTAAAGCATTGTGCCATTAAATTATTTGCTGATGATACATTGTTATAACAATGTATCATCAGCAAATAATTTAATCATTAAATAATATAGCCAGAAAAAAATTACAGGACGCCATTGAAGAGATACAAAATGACTTAAATAATGTAACACTTTGGTTAAACATAAACAAACTTAAACTGAATGTTATGAAAACTAAATTTCTGATTATTGAAAGTCAAGGTGGAACCGAACATGCAATACTAACCATTGATTAACATAAAGATAGAAAGGGTTGACAGTATTAAATATTTGGGTATAATATTAGATGATAAATTAAAATTCGACAAACACTTCGAATACATATCTAAGAAAATTGCTAAAAAAGTTGGCTTCCTAAAAAGAATTAGGAATAACTTGGATCTCAAGACAACGCACCTTTTATACAATTCTATTGTAACTCCTCATTTAAATTATTGTTCTAGTGTTCTATTCTTATGTAACGAGGCCCAAAATAATAAACTACAGGTTATATAAAATAGGGGAATGAGGATGATTCTGAAATGTAATATCTTTACTAGAGTTAAAACTATGTTACAAAACTTAAATATGATGACAACTAAACAACATATAATATATAATACATTAACAATGATGTACAAGCTTAAAAATAACATGCTCCCTAAATATCTGCAAACTAATATTATGTATCATGAAAATATTCACAATTATCCTACGAGGAGTTGCCGAGACTTCAGGCTTCCCAAAACAAAACTTACGTGTACACAGAACAGCGTGCTTTATAAAGGGCAAAAACTTTATAATAACCTACCAAATTCCATAAAGGAAGCCTCAAGTCTTGGCACTTTCCGTAAAACATGTGCTATATACATAAAGAAAAATTTATGACTTGTATTTCTATTTTTATTAACTGTATTTCTTAAACCCTATTTTTTTTTTGAACTGTGGTAACTGTATTTCTTTTTTTTTATTAACTGTATTCTTTCCGTTATAATTTTATGACTCTATTTATTTTATTATGTATCTTATATGTTTTTTATTACTAGATGTATGAAAATTTGCTTACATCTAAATAAAGCTACAAAAACAAAACAAACAAACAAAGCAGTTCTACTATGTATTACAATAGCGAAATAGTTGTCACTCACAATTTTTTATAATTCTTATATTTAAATTATAGGTAAAGGCGAACTGCAAAAACTTATAGCGCCGGTAAAGTTATGCCCTTATGAATGAAATATATGAATGAATGGTGGGATAAAACAAAGTATCGATATATACATATACCTTTATTATTATTTCAAAGTAATCACGGTAAACAATGTGCTTTAGTTTTACAAAACAACAAAGGCAGATTATCTATATATATATATAAAAATCAACATAAGTTTGTTTATTTCTTTGTCCTCGATTTTCTCGAAAATTACTGGACCAGTTTCGCTGAAAATAGCAGAATTTGTTTTTATTTGTGCCTGATAGGTTTAGAGAGTAGTTTGAATGAAATCCAATATGTAAAGCTGTTGCTATAACATTTAAAAATTAATATGAAAAACATGAACCCGCCATGTTTTATCAAAATAAACCTAACCTAACCTAAGTCAGCCCACAGATATAAAACTCTGATTAGCCACAGATCGCATATTAAAAAGAATACGGTTTTTTTGGGTAGAATATTTTCAAAATGGAAAACACGAGTAGGTACCCACTTAAGAACTTTATGATTTAGATATATTTTGAAAACATAAACGTTTGGAATGAAATAAAATATTCAAATGAATATTTTTTTATTTGGAGAAAGTTAATTTCGCTGTCAAATCAATTATTGTACCCGAGCAAGGTCGGGTACACATCAGGTAGTCGAATTATAAAAATAGGATTCGAGTCATAATGTTAAAATCCCAAACGCGACAAAAGTGCGAAAATTCAAAACTCACTCAAAGTGTCTGGCGAAAACCGGAAAGTTTTCATTTCCAAAAAAGGCGGAGGGTGGTGGTCGATCGATGCACATCGTATTAAAAATTCACAGGTGGTTGTTTTTTAGCGCAAAGTTTTGCTTATCAAGAGCCATTCAATTCCCCTTCACATGCTCCGCGGGACGGCGGTGGAGCCTTTCGCCAAACTTCCCCTAGAAGAAGAAACTTGTGTAGTGGTGCCTCCCATGGGACGCGCCAGAATAGACCGGGCCTAATTCGCCTGCCGAATGCCGGGGTTCGTTCGGACGCCACTAAACTCTTTCAGGTGCAAATTCGTAAGTCAAGACTTAACACCTCCCGACCCATAACCAACATACTTTTCTACATCATAAAGGGACTAAAGCTCTCCTTGAAAACCTTATTATTAGTCGAAAATGGCTTTGTTTTGAAATTCACCAATAAAAATTAGTGCACTTTTCTTGATAAAAGTACTATATATTTCAAAATGTCTTATTTCTTAAATACGAATAATATTATTGTATAGCAATAACAAAAGACCCCTCATTTACGGGCATATCATTTTAAAGAGCGCACATTTGAGTGTATTTGTGCCCACCGATAGTAATTCAAATGAATAGTTTGGAACACAGATAGTAGTCCAACGATATAGTATACCACTCCACAACCAAGAATCTCTTTAAAATGATTCTACTGTACTGTGTAGTATACTTGTGTCTGAATACCTAATTCAAATCCAGGAGTAGCAACCTAAGTTTTTACCGTGTAGCGGAATGTTCTCCAAAAGTTGTCCGGGATGGTCCACCGGAGATTTCCCTCATTAATTTTGGTGAAAATTGTGACAGAGAAGGCACTTCCAGAGCTATGGAAGGGCGGGGTTTATACACCAAATGTCAACACTTAAAAGGGGCTCTTAAGATTAAAAAAGATTTTTTTAATCACTAAATTAATTGCGGTGGGCATAGAATAACGCCCAAGCGATATTATAGTAGAAGTAAGATTTCTTAGAAGTCGATGATTAAATAAGCGGCCATTTTACAAAAACAACGATGAAAAAAATTTATATTTATTACATTTAAAAGCTGTTAATAATTTCGATACCGCCATTCTCGTAGCTTGAAAAGTATTTACCTGTATTTAGGGATAAGACCTAAATAACTTCACCAAGACCAGATCCTTGTCAACTTTCTCAGCTCCCTCCCTTAATTTCAAATATACTCGTACGAGTATAGCGAATCATTATTACCTGCAGTTTCTAAAAATTAATTGAGAGCTTCGCGATTTACACATTTTAAAAAGGTTCGCACTTGATTTTTATACTCCAGAGGTTTATTTTTTTAAAATTACAAAATTAATCCGAGGGGGTAGATTTAATTTTTTGTTTTGTTTTGTTTTGTGGAAAATCAATAAAATGCGCAGAAAAGGGAAAACATGGTTTTGCACAATATAGATAAATTAATGGAGCTTATTAACTTAAGTGTTACGGCTTACCACTGGCATTTATCACAACGTCAGTTCAGAATAATACGTATAACCGGTGTGTTAAAATTACTGAGATATCAGCGATATCCTAATCTTCTCTTAAATAGACTTTCTCTAATTATTTTAATCTCGATTTAATCTATTTTCAGTAAATAGTTTTTTTTCAGAAATCTGTCGACATGCCCTTATGCTTGGACGTTAAATTATAATAATTTTAAGTAAAAAGTAATCCAGCCAGGCCTGATCGCCGACAGAGCAAGTACCAAGTGGTGCTCCCCTTTTATGCCAACCTCCCCCAGCCCCCTGAGTGGTTATATATTCAGAGTGATGAATATTTAACTAAGGATCCCCTTTGATCTTTTAATGTACGTGATAGCGACCCGCGACCCCTGTAATAAGTAATTAAGGCGATGCGGAGATTGAGTTAGGAGACTGCGTACGAAGGTATTATTTTACTTAGTAACGCGAGTAAGAAGAAATCCCATTGAAATTTTTATTAGATAACACTTTTAATTGAATCTCATCACACCAGTGTCTGATGATGCAGAACTCCGGTTACTTAATATTTTATCTCAATACTGTGTAGACATTATACTGTATGCTACGCCGTAGTGTAGACCTTGGACTACACTTGGTGTACGCCCTGCTGCTAGACTTCGGAGTGAACCTTGGCGTAGAGCTTGTCGCCGTGTCTGGCGAGGAATCTGAAATATTTTTTTATAATGGGATGTAGGTTTGAATCAATAAATTGAAGTGATCGTAATATTATGCCCCTCTCGTCAGTCAAAGTAACTGTGATATTTATACATGTTACTGGGTATGTAGTGAAATATGATTGGGTGATGATTATGACTACGTTTTATGTCAAGCATGCGCGATGTTTTGTTTTTAATAGCTAAAATAATGCAAAAAAATCGATTAAAACAAACTGTTTTCAAACAATGAATAAAAATTATTTTTCCCTGGTTTTCAACCATAAATACGTAGGTTGAATAGAATTCACTATTTTTTAAATTGTATAGAAACTAACTTGTTGACTTGAGAAAATGAAGCGCGGTATATAAATATTTCGTAGTTATTAAAAAAAATGTGTTTTTCTATATAAGTTTGCTGCTTTATTGTTATTACTGACTTGGGATACCTAGTGCTGTTTTTATTGCATGTTCATTCATTAAGCTGGTTTGAACTTCTTCCTTTGATTTTTGTACTTCCCTAAAAGATGGAGCGATTTATCCAATAATTTTCCTAATAAGAGTAAAGAAAATCCTACAACCTCTTTGTTTTAGCAATTTCTAATAAGGAATTATTATTTTATATGTAATAGGAACGGCCTGTTACTAAATCAGTTTTTTTTCTAACCTCGCTCAGATATCTGCTATTCTGAACATTATTATTTTTTTTTTTTTAATTTATAAAAATCAAAATTTAAAAAAATAAATTGCATGGAGTTCTACGAATTAAGCACAAAAAGAATTAATTAATTGAACATTATTAATATAATAATGTTCAATTAATAGTAATATTAATAGTATCTAAGATCATACTATGCAAAAAAAACTGTATGCTATCGATTATGTATCAGTATTGAGATGACTTGGGAGCTAATTATTGTCGTATAGTCACGTCGGTGCTAATCTCTGCATTCACTACGTGTGGAATACTTGATTAGAATGCCAATACATCTTATGGAAGTATCGGACGGTTTTCCATAAATCACAACGTCGACCATAAATTTTGGTTTGTCATTGGATACTGGTGCACCCCGACGTATGGAACCTTTGCTTTGCTTCGTATTATCTTCGGGAAAGTTTCCCCGACAAGTAATGCAAGTGACAACTGCAGTTTATTCCGTGCGCCCGTTTGCCTTTCAAGGAAAGCAGTGCGATTTATTGCACAAATTGACATTCATTTTGATCACGGTTTCGCGTTAGAATTTTTCCACAATATCGATTCCGGTGAGGGCGGAATGAATTGGATTTTAATAAGTCAAATAAATTCACGCATGTTTATGTTTAAGGCGAAGCTAACAGAAACTTCACTATTTCCATTAATCTTTACTACGAATCGGTTTGCATTATGAAAATCAAAGAATATTCTTTGGATAAATTAATGTTTCCTTTGATAAGGAATAAAGCGAAATTGACATTGCATGTTAAAAATTATGTATTCAAAATAACCCATAAACCCCAAGGTTCTGTTATTGTATGGACTTTGTACAAGCACAAGTTACCTAATGGTGTGTTGTGTGGGGAGAAGCTGGTGCCGGTCACTCGCTGTGAGTATGGAATGTGTCCCTCCAAACTAACTGCTAATACTAATAACCACTGCAATCATCCTACCCACGATAACATGGAATAATTATGTCTTTATAGGTGACAGTAGAAGACCCCCACTCCCTTGTGCATCCGAGTATCAAGGTGTTGCGACTAAACGCATGCCTATGACACCGTCCCTGGAAAGTGAGTTAGGACTGTACAATACAACGGCATCACGTTAAACGTTTCTATTAATTTGCAAACACTACCTACATACTTTCTAATGTTTTTAATGTAATTTAATCTTTTTTTAGGCCTATCAAGAAAAAGAAAATCCACAACGCCAACGTCTTAGTTAAGAGTGATCGCACAAAAATGGCGCTACACAAATCATCTATTATTCCATTTCCACCTGCCATCTGGCACCTGAACATGGCATGGAGCCTGGAATTCTTGTTCACAGAGTTATATCGTGTGAGAAATGAAACTTATTCTTATGATATATTTAAATTCGATAACATTCCTCCATTAAAAAGTAAATACGAGTAAAAGTTAAATAAATATATGTAATAAATCGGTTGGATTGTTGCATAATACCTAACTTATGTTTTTTTAATATTTTTTCTGTATATTGTGTATAAAAGCCTAATGGGCGTCCAAATAAATAAAAAAGATGAAATTTGGAAAAAACCAGGCTATTTAGATCTGGTGCATGTTTTAATATGTGTACAATTATTGTAATAAAATAACAAATATGTAAGATGAATACAATATTTTATACAATAAATGAGCAAAAATATTTTATTATGTCATTATTACCATGTCCATCATTTTCAGGAAAATTTCCAGCGTCAATTTCTTAGAGGTTGGTTACAAAGTCTAGTGGTTCTGTATCATTATTGTTAGTGCATATTATGTCAGACGTAATCTGGCACACAAACGACTGTATAGGCCGGCTGATCCCGATCTGCGAAGCGGGCTGGAGGGGAGGGGGTAGCGACCTATCGTTCCCTTTTTGCAAGAGGGAACGACAATGATTTTTGATCACTTTGCTTCTGCATAAAATTCCTTTTTGTGCAAAACAAATCCGTTTGCATAATACACACTTTTGTGCAAACTCGGATGCTGCTCTGCGGACCTTGTTCGTGGTGATTTGATGGTCTGATTCCGTAAGCGTTGGTAGTCTGGGGATAGTCCAAGGGTCAGCCGGGGGTCAGAGAAGAAGAAGGCAAGTCGGTTTTCAAGAAGAACGAGGTAGAGCGGTCGGGGGAGCAAATGTGATGTCGGTTCAAGCGTCGCTGAACGACTGCCAAAAATGCCACTTTCGGTCTCTATATAAATGCCAACCAGGCGCTACGCCGGGCGCCAAGTTAGCCTCTCACGGTGCCATCGATACAGAAATCTACGTCGAGCAGCTCCGTGAAAGTTCACCCGACATCACCGTCTCCCTCCCACCACGTCATCGCGCTCTGTCATTTTTATTCGTCATTTCAAGTCTGTGTGGTCTGGGAGAACAAGCTCGGCCACAGACCACCCGTTGTTACATATACAAAGAAATCGGGAATCGGGTGCGTTTGGGGACAGTGAAGCAACATTTATTTCCATACGACCCGATTCCCTTACATGTTAGAACATGATATTATTTTCAATGCAATTTATACAGTTAAGCGCAAGATGTCCGACACACATATGTTATGCAATACCGCCGTTGCAATGATCACGGCTTCCACTCTTGTAGCATCAATTTTTAACTTCATCCTTACTGCGAGAAAATGCCTTTTCCATATCCCAAAGATTCTTTCTACCACATTTCTTGTCCTGATTTGGCTTTCATTAAATAAACATTCAGCATCAGAAATAGGATTTGACATTGGGGTCAATAAATATGGTTTTATGGCATAGCCGCGATCGCCAACTAGGTGTCTGCCTCCATAGAGACCATCTTCTAATTTCCCTTTAATTCTGGAATTATTGTGCTGTCATGGGTGGAACCTGGCCACGTTGCCAGAATGTTGGTTATTTTGCACTTGGCATCCACTATTGCTTGCATATTATAGGAAAAGTAATCCTTTCGGTTACGGTAATATTTTGCGTTGTTTCCTCCAGAAGAAATAATTCCTACATGGGTGCAGTCGGTGGCACCAATTGTATTGGGAAATTGAGTAGTGCTATGAAATTCGTTGGCACACTGCTGAATTTCATTGTCTGTGGAAACACAATATATTGAGACCGAAGGCGAGCTATTACCCTACTAACCCTGTCCATTATACGTGAGACAGTGCTTTTATGCACCCCAGAGATGTCTCCTGTACATCTTTGCATGGTTCCTGTTGCATAAAAATGCAATGTTATCAGAACCGGGTTCACAGCACAAACGACATGATTTCTGAAATGACACAATATTCATTTTTATTTGGTTTCAGTGCAGTTGTGTTTATTGAAATACAATTTGACAGTTTCATACAATAATACTGCCAGTATAACATTGAGAAATATACTTCTATGCAGAATAAGTTATCAATCATCAGTAAAAGTGCACAGAAGTTTGAATAAACTTACATGTTTGTAGATGTTTTGTAATGTCATTAGCAATGAGTAAAGTTAATTGACTAACCATATTTTTTGTCATCCGAAATCTGGCAATGAAATTGAAGTTTCCCACAAAAATCCACCTTTTCCTTCTTTCTCCTATTTCCCATATATTCCAATATCAATTGGTTATCAAAACTCGGGTTGTCAGACATTTTAGAATAATTTTCTATGTTCTAGCAGGCTGACAGCTATACCAAAATCGAACATTAAACTGTCGATATTGCTGGGTTACATAAAATTTACTACATAGTAACTATTTAGTTAATTTTTATTTAAACGAAATTGAAACAACACATTTGTGCAAGAAATGATAAAATGACGTCCCTCTCGCCCTTAACGGCATTTGACACTAGGGAGCAAACTCTTACAATAGTAACGATCATTTTTATAAACAATAATTATTAATTATTAATCAGAAGGGTGCAGGTTCGAGTCCTGTCGGCGACATTTATCTTTTCTCGGAAGGTTTTTTTCAATTTGGATGAGTGTTTCAGGCTAATAATTATTGTTTATAAAAATAATTGTTACCCTTTGTGCTATGCACAAAAATCTTGTCTTAAAAACTTTAGTTTATCAATTAATCAATAATTATTAGCCTGAAACACTCATCCAAATTGAAAAAACCTTCCGAGAAAAGATAAATGTCGCCGACAGGACTCGAACCTGCACCCTTTTGATTGCCGGTCAGATGCTCTAACATTGAGCTACGTTGGCTTATCTCTACTCTTACAATAGTATTTCGAAATCTTACATTTTATTGACGATCTATACCAGTGTCTGTGCGCGGGGTGCACGCCCGATCGGAGGTCAATTTAATTGTTATGGAGGGCAATGCGCAAAATCATTCATTATTAATTTGTGTTCCTTTTTTAAATTTCGTTAGTAGGAAAAAAAAGATTTTGCAACCCTGACAGTTCAAAAAAAAATTGACAACACAAGGTCGTATAGAGGTTAAAAAAATAAATAATAATGAAATGCATGGTGAACTTCCCCACGCAAACATACAAATTTTGAAGCATTTAAGTAAGGCATTACATAAGATTAAGAATTCATAATCGAAACGTTTCTTGAAATGGTTTTAGCCGTGTTTAGTGCCCAGATCCGAATAGTCTTTTACTTCCCATTTACTTCCCCATACCTCTTCGGCCTTACAACATACCTATACCCCAATTGAAGATTCCATATTCCCACAGGCGGTATTCACATTTTTTTAAAACGTAAACAAAAATAAATACATTTTTCTTAATATCTTAATAATCCCCGGCTATCTCAGGGGACCCACTGGATTGGGACGTTCATTTTAATGTATTTAGTGAATACAAATTATAATTTTTAAAATAAAGCAATAACTTTGTTTACATCACTTTTATTTATACTTTAGCCGACCGGGTTTCGCTACTACCGTAGCTTCTTCGGGGCAGTATGCAAGTAAACTATGAACTAAGATGCACATGTGTTATAGATTGATACAAACAGGCGAGTGAAAGGCCAAGGGTGGGAGATCAGCAGGTACCTGCTGACCTGGAAGGGTGTGTACTTTGTTTATTGGGAATAATTTAAGGATTGGACTTTTATTTAAATTTATTTGATTATTTATGAGTCTACTATTAGTGTTTTTGGCTTTCCTTATTTATAATGCCTCTAAGTTATCCAGTCGAATACCGGTTCCATTTTTATGTAGTAAACTAGTGCCTGTATTTTTATTGAATGTTTGGTCTGTTTCTAAGAGATGGTTAGCAAATTCGGAGAACCCATTATTATTTAGACATCTTAAGTGTTCTTTTACCCGGATATTAACATTCCGCGACGTTTTGCCTACATAGAACGCCAGGCAATAATTACATTGAAGTGTATAAATGCCCGAGTGGCTTAAACTGTCTTCTTTATCTTTACCATTAATTAAAAATTTACCTAAACTATTGTCTGTGTAAAATGCTGGTTTAATCTCTGACGGAAGGTTTTTAATGCTTTGTTGGGAAAAGTTATTGATATATAAGATTCTACGCCATTGATACGGTTGATTATTATTATTTATTATATTATTATTAGGGGGGTACTATTGAACAAAAACTTATTTGACGACATTTTTTAAATTTTTTATTTAGTATGTTAATGACTAAGTTTTCATGATAACCGTTATTTATTGCGATTTGTTTAATTATGGATAGTTCTAGTGAAAAATTAGCATTTGATAACGGGACCATAACCAACCGGTGAATCATCGAGTGGAAAGCGGAATGTCTGTGGGAGGTTGGATGATTTGAGGTGTTATGGATGGTTGTGTCTGTATAAATTATAACACTGAAATCGATAGAAAGTGTATTTATATTAGTGTAACAAAGATGGATCTCTTATTTTTTTATTCGTATTTTTTATTTTTTTAAATATTTAATGTAAACCAAATTTAATAATGTTGTTATTAAGTTCTATTTGTTGGCGATTTATAGCTTAGATCTTTGATAAAATCTTAGAATTCGCAATAAGTTTACCAGAATTTGGTCACTAGTATAAAGGGCCGTCAAAGCTTTGGCTTTGCCTTCATCTCCCATTTATTATCCTTAAATCATACTTATTACACCATGTTCACAACGCAATCACCTCCAACCTCCATCCAATCTTACTAAGCTTTACAATATTTCTACCGGAAGATTGAGTTTCCCGCATCATCCCTTCCAGTGTCGACCTCCTTTTGATGCTTGTGTTTATGCATTCTGCTTCTGACTCCAATACTGAATATATAAATCTTCCCACTTAAACACCGTGTTCCACGTTCATTTCAAGAAACTAGAAGTGGATTTTCATAATACTCGAAATACTTAAATACTTAAAATATTTTAAAAGTTAGCTTACCTTGCTTTCGTTTACTGAGACTGTGCGTAAACTCGTATTTACGCAACGTCTAAGATTTATACTAGCTATTTGTTTGTTAACTGAACCCAAATAAAATTCAGATTCTTTTTTCAACATCCACCAAATATTCGCAGTATGAACTTTTTTTACGGTACTTATACATCTAAACTCATCGATAGAATTTTTTAGTAGATAAATATGCAAAACAACAGGAAAAAATAGCGTTTTCCACCATGGACAATGTATAAGTTTACGCTACACATACCGTGGGCGGAAAATACCAATATACTCTTACAGTTGCTGAGTAAGTAAATTTGCCGGCTTCCACTAAATGATGGTATTTTTTGGACAAATAAAAAAATTTATGATTCAATAGGATATTCCACGATCCATGCGGAAGGGATTAATTTCAAATGTCAATATTTACTTGAATGTTGCAGAAGGGTTTACCTGTTTACCATAATATAGCACATTTTGTTGAATCAGTAGCAAAGCGATCGAAGCAATTCGAGCAACTGATTGCTAATTTGACCGTCAAATTAGCAGTTAATCAATTTAGGTAGGAAGATATTAAATTTGTTAGCTCGGTTGTTATTTATGGATAAGAAATATTTTACGGACCAAATCCTATCAACGCAGATTACATTTGTCGCATTATGGCACAAACTACTAGTAAGTCCGTTAAATTTTAGTTTAAAGGGAAAATATTAATAAGATATATAAAATATAATCGTTCTGAGTTTGGGAATAAGAAAAACATTTTAAACTTTATTCCTATTATGGTATACTCATTAAGATGGAATTCCGCAAATAATTAGCAGTTGGAACTCCACTTGAGTTTTTTTTTTTTCAATCTATCAATGTAGACTTAAACTCCAGAATTATTTAAGATCGTTTTCTTAGTTAAAATAATTATTATAGTTTTAATTATTCAACGCCCACTAAAACGCTTGGCTTTTTTTATTTTTTTATTTTAATTTTTTAATTTAATTTATGGCTTGCTGGATGTGACGTCACTGGGCCGTCGAATTTGTCGTTAGATAGATTCGCTATGGAAATATGGATTCACTGTACTCAATTTCGTATGCAAAAATTCGAGACGTATTTAATTCAAAAAATTTAACTGCTCCTTCAAGACACAATGTAAAATGTCAGCGCCGTGCTTTCATTTTTTTTTTCGGTCTTTCTAATGTCACGATCCTCATTTTTAGGTTATGTCAAAATAATAATTAACTTTACCATACATTATTATGTATTATATTCACAGTAGTATTTATTATATTCACAGGAAGAAAGGTGATGCATGGTGAGATGATGAGATTAAAGCACTGGTCTCAGAGAAGAAGAAAGCGTGGTTATGTCTGATAGCGACTGGCAGTGCTTCTAGCGAAGAGAGGGATAGAGCGAAAGAAGTTTATAAGGGATGCAAGAAAAGAGTACGCGCTGGAGTGAAAGAACGAAAGAAACGCCTGGAAGATGAAGAGGGGATCAAAATGACAAACCACTTCCAAGAAAACATTAAACTGTTTTGGAAGGAAGTCAAAAGGTCCCGAAATGGTCCAGAAAGCGGATGTGTGAAAGTGATAAAATCGAAAGATGGAAAAATGCTGACGAATGAGAAAGATATAAAAGAGAGATGGATGAAATACTTTGAAGAGGTCTTCGAAAACAACCCGAGTGATAGTGATTCCAGTAGCGAGTCAGGTATGAATGACGATGGCGTGAATGTTCCCAAAATCAGCATGGATGAAATTAAGAGATCAATTAAATGTATGAAGAATGGTAAGGCTGTTGGTTTCGATAATATTGCTGCTGAATACTTTAAAGGAGATAGCCTTATAATTCTCACATAGTTATGCAAACTTTTTAACCAGTGTTTAGAGGATGGTTACACCCCATTAGATTGGAGAAGGGCTGTGATCATGCCTCTATACAAAGGTAAAGGGTCACGCATGGAATATGGAAATCACAGGGCTATTAGCCTGCTAAGTTCAGTTGGTAAGCTGTATGGTAGGATATTGATTGAAAGGGTACAAATGAAAACAAAGGATAAAATATGGGATGTGCAAGGCGCATTTATGAGTGGAAGGGGGTGCATGGATTAGATTTTCTCGTTGCGTATGCTCACAGAGAAGTTTCTGGCAAAAAAACAGAAACTTTTCTGTGCTTTTGTAGATCTATAAAAAGCATACGACAGAGTTGACAGAAAAAAGTTATGGAAGGTGTTGTCTAAGTATGGTGTGAATACAAATCTTATACAGGCAATCGAATCGCTGTACGAGGGAAGCGTTGCATGTGTTAGGGCAAACAGTGATTTTACGGGGTGGTTTGACATCACAAAAGGTGTTAAGCAAGGCTGCGTAATGTCACCGTGGTTATTCAATCTATACATGGATAATTGTATGCAAGAATTGAAAGAGGTGGGCTTGGGCGCAAAAATGATTAGTCTGCAAGTATGTTGCTTGTTGTATGCTGATGATGCGGTACTGATTGCTAATAGTATAGAATATCTACAGTCCCTCGTATCTAGGATGAACGAAGAATGTATGAAGAATGAGCTAATGATGAATGTAAGTAAGTCTAAAGTAATGGTGTTTGAAAGAAAGAGTACGAAAACAGTATGCAATATAGTTGTGAATGATGAATACTTGAAGCAGGTAGATGAGTTTGTGTATTTTGAAAGTATGTTTACGAGAGATGGAAAGACTGATAGGGATATTGAAAGAAGGGTGAATGCAGGAAACTCCATTAACGGAGGACTGAACGCGGTTGGCGCAAACAAAAAGTTGTCCAAAGAAGCGAAGCTAGCAGTCCACAATGGAGTGCTGATACCAACTCTGATGTATGGCAGTGAGGCATGGAACTGGCAGAGGAAGGATGAAAGTAGACTGAACGCTGTAGAAATGAGATCTCTGAGACGAATGTGTGGTAAAACCATGTATGATCGTGTGAAAAATGTTGAGATTCGTAAAGAATGCAAGCGTAGTGACCAAGATTAAGAAAGGGACGCTTAGATGGTTTGGGCATGTAGAGCGAATAAACGAAGAAAGGAGTGTAAGGAGAATATATGACGTGAATGTGAATCGAAGAAGAGGCCGGGGACGCCCGAGGAAGACATGGCACGATCAAGTGAATCAAATACTCGAGTCGGGCCATGTCAGAAGTCGGAATAACAGAAGAGAATGTATGAGACGTTGTATGAAAGTGAATGAAGCAAGAAGTGTTTGCCAAGATCGGGTTGTTTGGCGGTCCGTCCTCTCTGCCTACCCCTGCGGGGAAACGGCGTGATGGTTAGTTAGTTATATTCACAGTAAACCATAACTACACTTAACTAACAAAATTATGTACCTTTTCAGAAACTTTAACCCAAAGAATAATAACAATAAGTCATAAATGATTGGTTGTCGATTTGTCGATGAAGTGAGTTCAATTCCTCGCCTGGCTAATCCCTCCATCACGACACAAACAACATCTTCCGCTTACTATGATAGTAGTAGAATATTTTTAAATATTGTCAGGTTATTTTTAACCCGGAAATGTTTGTCTTTCTTTCAAAAGAGAGAATATATCATAACTACCTAAATAATAATAGTTTTTTTTACGATGTAAAACAATTACAGAAGTTATTATTATCAACTCTTAGAACGAAACATGAAACCGAAAGAACACAGAAAATAAAAAGATAACGGCAGCAGCTGGGACTCCTGGGAACCTAGGACCTCATGGTCTACCCGAGACCCTGCTCTCTAATCCACTGAGCTACAACTACCCCAATCCGTCTCGTAATTTCTATCGATATCATACTTCGATTTCTTATGAACTATTAATATCATCCTCAATTGATTCCCATTTATTTTGGTCACTACAAAATTCTAACTAATATTTACAATGAGGTTTATAAGATTCAATAAGTTATTCAAAAAAAAATTAACAATTGAAGTCTCCGAAATTAAATGTATATTTCGCCAAAACGTAATAAACTTGAGAACCTCGTTCCAGAGCTAGCACATATGAATTAAATTCATAAATGTAATATTTGATTACAAACATCTTATAACACCGTCATTTAAGATTGAAGATTTGAACACAGACCGCAACATCTGTAAATATGTAGTTAAATACCGATTATCGCATAACTTACGAAGCCTTGTTTCATCTAAGTAGAATGGCTTAGAATCTTTATCATTATTTTATATATTAAAATGAATGTTTGTCTCTCTCTCCACGATTTTCTCGAAAATTACTTGATCGATTTCGTTGAAAATAGAACATCTTGTTCTCATTGGTGACGGGAAGGTTGCTATAGCGTTTTAAAATTAGTAAGAAAAAAAATTTACCCATCATGTTATATTGAGGTTAGCCCATATACAACTTTGGTTATCCACAGATTACATAGTCAAAAGACGAAGGTTTGGTTGGGTAGAATATTTTCAAAATGGAAAACACAGGTAGGTACTACTTAACCTTATTATTTATTTGAAAAAATAAATGTTTGGAATGAAGTAAAATTTTCAAATGAATGTTTCTTTGTTTAATTTCTTCAAATGCTTCGTAACTTTGTGGCATCATTATTAATTATATAAATTGAAAATACACTTTTTATATACCACTTTATTTAAAATATATAAATATTTCTACATGTTTCGATAGCAATGCTATCATCTTCAGGAATAAATGAATACTAAAAAATAATTTCAAGTATAGAAAAATGATAAAAAATTTAAAACAATAATTTAAGAATATAAAAAATATGAGCATAAACAAAAATGAATTAAAGTAGGTAAGTAACAGATTAAAAATGTGAATGACAAAATAATTATATAACATTGAATAATACATTTAAATTAGAAATATAAATAAAAATTATCATTATTAATATTAATATGAAAATAAATTTAAGAGATAGCTATTTTAAAAAAATATTTGATTATTTATTAAATTTAATTCGCTATTAACACTTTTCTTATTTCTAAAATTTCAAATTTATCTAATTGTAAACCAGTTGTATTTGTATGTAAAACTTTAAAACCTTTATTTATATCAAATGAATGATTGGTTTCTAAAATATGATTTGCAAATTCAGAATAGTTGTTATTATTTAAACATCTTAGGTGTTCCTTAACCCTAATACTGAAATTTCTACAAGTCTTTCGATGTAAAAATAGTTGCAATCATTACGAATCAATTTATATACTCCCGATTTATTCAAAATATTATCTTTATCTTTGTTATTTAAAATGTATTTTTTAAATTTATTATTGGTATAAAAAGCTGGTTGGATAGTATTTGGCAAGTTTTTTAATTATTAAATTTGCGGTATTGTTATTTAAAAATAATATTTTTCTCCATTGTTTATTAACATCAGTTATTTGTGGATATACATAAGATTTAATCAATTTTTTCTTAAGCTTTTTGTTTAACATATTGTTTATTAATTTAGTACTATAACCATTATTTATTGCAATCTGTTTAATTATATTTAATTCTTTGTTAAAATTATTTTTTGATAATGGTATATTAACTAATCTACTAAGCATAGAATGAAAAGCTGATAATTTTTGAGAAAATGGATGATTAGAAGTATTATGTATATCAATATCAAGTATCTTTACGATATATATTAAATTCAAATTTATTATTAACAATATAAATATTTAAGTCTAAGAAGTTTATGTTAAAATAATTTTATAATTTTTATTTATATTTCTAATTTAAATGTATTATTCAATGACAATGACAATGACAATGACAACAATGACAGCCCCACTATTGCTTCTCCCTATACCTCTCACTCGGACGAATCAGATTCTGATGCCCAGGAGACAGAGATGGATATTGACCCTAATCGCGGTAATCCATCAGGACAAAAAATACTCTCTGGGACACAATTTTTCCTGAAGGCCTTACAGGATACATTGGCGGAAAAACCGTCAAAGGTATCAAAAGAACAACAGCTCAAGGTGTCCCGAAATGTAACGAGTGTTCTAGGATCAGTGGCCCAGCTGTTGCTTGAAAAGGAAGAACTCAGAGGAGATCTAAACTCAGCCTTTGCAAACATCAAGGTCTTGCAGGCCGAAAAAACGATGGCAGACAATCATATTAAGCAGTTGTTGGACAAAATTCAGCAGCTAGAGTCTGATCTGGGACCAGTGATGCGTCGAGTGGCTGATGCCACGGAGGCAAGCCTATCGTTTGCCGACATGGTCGAAAATGGTCCTCAGAATACGCCAAGACCTCCAATCACCCGTACAGGACTTAGTGTTGGGACCCCTAAGCCTGCTATATGCATCTTTCCGAAACTGGCTTCGGCTAAGGATAGCGACGAAACGAAGCAGCTCCTGAAGGACGTCTTACGACCATCTGAGCATGGAATCCGCGTTACGGGTATAAGGAACATCCGTAACAAAGGCATAGTTATCCAAACCGCTACTCGGGAAGACCGGGAAAAAATACTCAAAACCCCATGTCTAGCAAACTCGGCTACTCTAAGTGCCCGACTACCCACTAAACGACATCCACGAGTGATATTCTTTAATGTTCCTCGGGACCTTACAGATGAGTGTTTTCTCAGGAGTGCCTTAACGGGAATCCAGGAAAACGCAGACTTAGAACCCACAGTGAAAACGTGCAAGCTAAGTCATCTAGCTGGTGCTCGGACAGGATCGACATGCCACCGGGTCTACGAGGTGCCTGCCCATCTACGTCACGTGCTGGTGAAGCAAGGAAAGGTCTTTGTTGACTGGAATGTGTGCCGCGTTCGTGACTCTATTGGGCTTACAGTGTGTTCCAAGTGCCAAATGATCGGACATTCCTTCAAGTTCTGCAAGGACCAGCAAAGATGTGGACATTGTGCAGGTGAAGGTCATGCCAGGACAGATTGCCCAAAAGCTGCCGCCAAGCCAGTATGTGCCACCTGTACCAGGTTTGGCAAGCCCGCTGGACATTCGACTGGAGACAAGGACACCTGCCCAGCTTATAAGGCTGCTCTTTCCAAAGACTTTGCCACCATCGATTATGGCGTATAAATACATTGATGACGACGGTGATGTTATCTACACGAGGACTAATGACTTGAAACAGTGGACGGAAGAACATAAAATTGGCCATAATATAGGTAATTTTACTTGCGTTCAACTAAACATTCGATCCATATCTAAATACTGGGATGTTTTACATGCTAACCTCCAAAATTGTTGGAATAATATAGATATCCTAATGCTATGTGAAACTTCAATAAAAAGGGAACATACTTGTCTTTTCGAAATTCCCGGTTACAGTAGCATTAGTTACTGTCGCACATCCAAATCTGGAGGGGTATAACCTTGTATATTCGGGATACTTTACCTTTCACCCAAAATTTACTTGAAACAAAGTTGTTCGAGAATATTTCCTGTATAATAACATTACCAAATAATTCTATACTCAATGTACTAGCAATATATAGACCACCAAATCTTAGTAAACAATCATTTATCAATGAACTTTCATCAATATTAACAAAATGTTCAAACCCTAATGAAAATATGCTAATATTTGGTGACATAAATATTGATTTGTTAAATTATATAGATCCTGTGATTATTCACTATGAAAATGCTCTTTCAAATAGCTATTTTACAAAATGTATAAACGACGTTACAAGGGAAGCTATAGCAAATAGTAAAATGACACGAACTTGTTTGGATCATATTTTTGTTAGATATAATAGCAAACACAAATAAACTGACATACTCTACGCATGTGTTTGTGACTTCATCATTGCAGACCACTTTGCAACAGCTGTGAACATTCCGTACTATAAAACTAATAAACGGCCTACAAATAAAGGGCGGAAAGTCTCAATTTTATCTCAAAAACGAATAGATTTTTCAATTAGAAATTATAACTGGAATGCTTTGCTTCAGACAAATGATTGCAATAATTTATATAGTCAAATAAAAAGCAAGTTTAACGAAGTATATGAAAATAGTAAAATATTTATAGATGTAAAACCCAATGCAAGACCTTGGATTATAAAAGAATGAATGACAGAAGATATTCTATCACACATTAAAAAACGAGATTCTTATTATTTAAGCGGTGGAAAAGCTCCCCAACAAATGCAATTTATGAAAAACAATACAAATCTTTTCGTAATTTTGTTACTAAATTAATAATAAAAAGTAAAACAACCTTTTTCAATGATAAATTTAAGAATAATTTTTCAGATATCAAAAAAACATGGGATGAAATAAATAAAATTCTAGGACGTAGGACAAAGAGTAACTGTGACGATGTAATTAGTAGGTTTATGTTAAAAAATCAATCTGCGGAAAATGTTACAAACCAATTTGTTAATTATTTTTCAGATAACATAGCCTCAATGGTTCATAAATGTGATTTTAAGGCGTCAAATATTGTCCCGATAGAGTCACCGCAAAGTTTGTATATACCACGAGCATCACTCGCAGATATACTGAGTATAGTCAAACTTCTCAAAAATTCAAAGTCCCCTGGCATAGATAATATCCGAATGTTTGACATAAAAAGACACATAGATATTTTGGGTCCTATATTAACCCATCTGATCAACACAATTTTAACACAAGCTGTGATACCAGATGAACTCAAATGTAGTATTATCAGACCTATTTACAAAAATGGGAAACATACTGATATAGAAAACTATAGACCGATTAGTATATTACCCGCTCTAGAAAAGATTCTTGAAAAATACATATCTTTAAAACTAAGCAAATACTTGGAGTGCTTTTCTTTAATAGATCCTAATCAATTTGGTTTTCAAAAAAAAAAAAGTACTGAAATGTTACTTCAGGATTTCTCTAACTATATAAATAATGAACTGAATAATAAAAGACATGTTTTGGTACTGTTTATAGACAATTCAAAGGCATTTGATACTATAGACCCGATGAAATTGTTAAATATTTTGGAGGCAATAGGGATAAGAGGAAACTTTCTCAAACTATTCAAAAACTTCCTAACCAACCGCCAAATCCAGGTAAAAATATCAGACAAATTTAGTAAAAGAAGAAATGTCAA
Organism: Halesus radiatus; assembly: GCA_022606495.2. Taxonomy (NCBI): domain Eukaryota; kingdom Metazoa; phylum Arthropoda; class Insecta; order Trichoptera; family Limnephilidae; genus Halesus; species Halesus radiatus. Next base: position 33,285 of record JAHDVE020006032.1, on the reverse strand, counting down.
AACAGGAGTTCCACAAGGGTCAATTTTAGGTCCAACGCTCTATATTATCTTTGTATCACTTATGAACAAAATATTCTCGTTTGTTAAACATTATGTATATGCTGATGATACAGCACTTATAATATCCCATGAAAATTTGGATACTGCAATAAAATTGTTACAGGTAGACTTTATTTCTTTATTAAAATGGTCACATGACTCTGGTCTAATAATCAATGCTAAAAAAACGAAATTGATGCATATAAGATCCCCGCATGCAAGGTACAGAGAGGCACCTGTAATCATATCCCATTCATTTAATTGCATTCACAATAATACCAAACAGCCCTGCGCGTGTACAAGTATCGAATTAGTCAACCAGTACGTGTATCTAGGTGTTACGGTGGATTGTAATATGAAATGGGACGTACAAATTTCCAACCTCTGTAAGCGACTTCGAGCCATTGTAGGAAGACTCCACAAGATAAAATTATACGTGCCTATAAAAACTATGAAACTAATTTATTTGTCTCTAGCAGAATCGACTATAAGGTATGGTATAACTTCTTTGGGACACTCCTGTAAGACCAACATAAAACATTTACAGCTGATTCAAAACGCCATGGTAAAATTGTTAGTAAGTAAAACAGTTTTTAACCAAAGGCGAGACATTGATATCATGTACAAATCAATTAATGTATTACCTGTTCGTGGTCTTTTGTGGCATAAAATTCTACTGCAACATATATCTGAAAGTCCGTATAAGGCAGTGGTGGATCATGTACACAATACACGTTTCACACAAAATATAGGAATGATAGTGCCAATATTTCAAAATAAATATGGTCAACGAACCCTTGAATACATTGTACCATTTATATTTAACAAATTGCCGTACGAATTTAAAAACAATTGTCCTATGATGAAATTCTCACTGATGTTAAAGTGTTGGCTTTTGGAAAGTAACCTTGTGTATTGATGGTAACAAATATGACGGTCTCCATGGTTGTATAGCTCCTAGATATCTGGTGTACTTACTGTTACGGTGTTACTATTATATTTAAGTCTATCCTCATTGTAACCAACCTGTACTGCTGTTTTATGTATACATCTTTTAAATTTTTATTTCTTAATCTATTTAATACTTACAGATGCTTTGATATTTCTGATATTTACGTAATAGTTATATTTTTGTAATATGAATGTTTTTATAATGTTGATATTTTTAAAAGTATTGATGTTTTTATAATATTGATATTTTTATAATATTGATACTTTTATAATATTGGTACTTTTATAATTTTGATATTTTTATGATATTGACATTTTTATAATATTATTTAAATCGGTGTTATAAGATTGGACTCTAGTATCTCAATAACAAATCTGTAATGCTTTTACCATTATTTTTTCTCTTTAATTTTTTTTTTCTCAACTTATGTACAGGACAAGATGCATGCGCCTAAATATAATAATTTTTGCCCTACATTTGTATGATGATTGTAATTTATTGTTGTATTATATTATATTGTTGAAATAAACTCCTGCTGACAAGCTACTTGCAGTGGCTTAGCGTGTATAAGTTCCCACTGTATATAATTAATATTATACAATAAAAAAATAAAAAAAATGTTTTATAATTATTTTGTCATTAAAATTTTTAATCTGTTACTTACCTACTTTAATTCATTTTTGTTTATGCTCATATTTTGTATATTCTTAAATTGTTGTTTTAAATTTTTTATCATTTTTCTATACTTGAAATTATTTTTTAGTATTCATTTATTCCTGAAGATGATAGCATTGCTATCGAAACATGTAGAAATATTTATATATTTTAAGTAAAGTGGTATATACAAAGTGTATTTTCAATTTATATAGTTTCTTTGTTTCTTTTTAGAGACATTAATAGTCGTTACGGGGTATTATTTTCGCTTTCAAATCAATAATGGCACCCAAACTACAAGGAAGAATTCACTTCGTAACTTTATTCCAAAAAAATAAATAATCCCTAGCAAGGCCTAATACACATCAGCTATTTATGAATAAAAAATCTAATTTCTGTAAAGCAGGTATCAAGTATTTTCTGGCTATTAAAACGCTGTTGAGGAAACATTTCACTAATAAAATAGTATTAATATTGAATTGCTGGGCTCGGTAGACTCGCTGCATGGGTGCCTTTTGTGTGCTTAATTATATGTTGGTCAGTACATAAACACGATTCTCCATGAATTTCTTGTTTACTACAAAACTGTTGTATTTATTAAGATTTCTAAATATTTTCATCACTGATTGGCGAAGGGACGTACGAGTATTTAAGGAATTTAAACAACTTGAAATACGCAGTTTCACATATTCAAGTAAAACCACTGACGCCTCTGACCCTACGGCCATAATGCAAGATGTATTTTAAAAAACATAACATGACAAACTAAATTTTCAATACAAATGCAAAACCAGAATACACGCGGACGAGACCCGTGACGTCAGATGTCAAGAATGCGGTGATACCAAGAGAACGAGACGTTTTAAAGAGATGGTTTTTTATTAACTTTTTAATAACGATTTATGAATTAAACGTATAATTACGAGTATATATAATAAAACGTAAACATGTTCAGAATCGGCTTTTACTGATCTATATGATTTATTTTACAGGCGTAATCTTTTTCACTGGAGTTTCTTATTATGGTCATACTAGAGTGATTTTGTATTAATAATTTCATACTAGCGATGTTACAAGTCTTCAGACGTTCGGCCTAAACTAATAAAATACATATATCGGCTAATAATATTTTTAAATACTTAGTCCATATGTGCTTATAATTATGGAGCTAGGCCCTTATTATTATCTTCGAACGTAAGATGTTTAATTATTACTATGGACAATTTATTTCCAATCTGAACATCGCTTTGCTTCTGTTTAATCATTGAAGAAGATCTGAATGAAACACAAAACAGAAAAGGACAGAAAATAAAAAGGTGAGGGTCGGAAGGTCTAATATTTTGTAGCTTATTTGCGTTGTATTTAATGGGAAGTATTTTTGCAATGTTGAAACTGATTTAAAACAGGGGCGGCTCGTGTATTTTGCGTGTGCTAGGTGCTAGGATTGAAAAAACGGCATTATTGACGTTGTTGTAGCCGAAAACGACTTTTTTTTCAAATCCATTATTTGTGTGAAGATTTTTTTAGTTAAATCTTTCAACAACATCAATAATGTTGTTTTTTTCAATCTCAGCGCTCCAGTAAAATAAAAAGTCACAAGCCGCTCCCAATTTAAAAAAGACAATCACAGAACGATCCTTGACTTCTTTCAGGGTTGAGGGGTGAGGCTATCGACAAACGAATCCAGAGGTCGCGGGTTTAAATCGTTGGCTAGTAAATTTCAATTAATTAATTTGTGTTGTCTCACTAATAATTTATTCAAAATAATGTAAAGTATATTTGCAGCACGTTCCAGAGTGGAAAATACTGTTAGATTACTTTGGTAAAAGACCACAATTCTGAATTGAAACTTGTTAGGTGACCAGATCTGAATATCCAGGTACTAAACAACCTTCGTTTTCCTCTTCCCATTTCCTTCCCCTCGACCGAACATTCAGCCTCGCAATATACCCCAATTGGGGATGACATAATCCCGCTGGTTCCAAACGGTTGGAAGCAGTTGGGACTCTTGTACGATATTCACATTTAAAAAAATGCTTAAAAACATGACGTTTAAGTTGTATTCATACTTTAAGAGAAAAAATGTGTTTCTTCAAAACCATTTGAAAATATTTGACTTAAGCATTAAATGCTCAAAATTTCATTGCTAGTTAATACCATATGAAAATAAAAAGTACAATATATGTAACTAGCCTTACTTCCGGCAGCGTATTTACAAAACCTACACCGATTTAGTTACGGCAAGGACTGAAATAGAGTAGCTTTATGCGTGTGGTTAGCTAGACTTTATTAATGAGATTAGCTAGATTTTATTAATGTGATTATCTAGACTTTATTAATGAGATTAGCTAGACTTTATTAATGTGAATAGCTAGACTTTATTAATGTGATTAGCTAGACTTTATTAATGTGATTAGCTAGACTTTATTAATGTGATTAGCTAGACTTTATTAATGTGATTAGCTAGACTTTATTAATGAGATTAGCTAGACTTTATTAATGTGATTAGCTAGACTTTATTAATGTGATTAGCTAGACTTTATTAATGAGATTAGCTAGACTTTATTAATGAGATTAGCTAGATCTTATTAATGTCATTAGCTAGACTTTATTAATGAGATTGAATGACACATTATGCTAGCAAAGTCTAATCAAATTTGTTTATTCATTATTTTCGAGCATTTGGAGATTATTAACATTATCATACTTATAAAGTTAACATTAAAAAGTGCGTAAGTGTTAAATAATTCAGTTTAAAATGTTTGCAGGATGCGTAATTTTGGATTAGTTATCATAATGAGAGCAACCACTGAACATAAAGTCGCCGTTAAATAGCGCTTATAAAACCTACTCTATTTCAGTCCTCGCCGTAACTGAATCGGTATAGGTTTTGTAAATACGCTCTCCCTCATTGCCCGAGATTTGGATTGAAAATTACGATCCCAGCTGAAAAGTTAGAGCTGAACATCCTAAAGAATTCCTATTAATACCAGAAAGAAAAAGCTGTATAAATTTCACGATCTCACAGTTTTTTCTGCTGAAAACAAAGAGGTTTTTTTATTTATTTTATAAAGCAGCGCAGGAAATAAAACGTTATTTATTTTCCTGTTAAAGCAGCAACAATATTTTCCCTCGCGTTTAAACAATGTAAAATTTGAAAAAGGCTATCAGGCCTTAGAGCATGTTCTTTCTGGCGCCCTCGCCGCAGAAGGGTGCTAAGTAAGAGTGTACACCTTAACTTAAGTGTCTCGAGTTTACTTAAACCGACAAAGTTGTTTGAAACACCAATATTGACACTAGCGCGCAGGTAAGCACGCCAGCCACTCGCTTTTACAATAACTCAATCATACTCAAAAGCAAAGTGAATGATGTTGTTACACACTCGGAATTAAAGAAAAACTGGCGAGCCTAAGAGTTTTCTGCGGAGGAAAAGAAAATAAAAGTCTGTTATCTGAACGACAAAACCTTTTTATGTCATTGACAATTATTGGACAAACTGACAGGCCCCTTCAGTGTGCGAGTCGTGCACAAAAACATCGAAGCGTAAACTCCCGCTTGTCCCACAAATAAACAAAAAAATTTGTACCAACATCTCGTAGTGCAAAAAATGTATGGCTCGTGAATGATTGTCCATTTTTTTCCGGTAAATACTGATGTAGTTTATTTTCTCAGTGTACAATTTTTTTTTGTATTATTAAAATTGAATATATTTTTATTCAATTTACAATACTCCACTTCTGACGTGTACACGTTTACATAATAATGTTTCCAAAAGTGTTACAAGAAAATGATGCTTGGAAATGGTTTACATGATAATGTTACAGAGTTGGTGGATTACATATCGGAAAAAAGGGAGGGCATAGCCACAAGTTTTGATTTCGACATTATAAAAACATAACATAATATACGTATATACGTAAGTACAATGTATCGTAGGACATTTACCGTTTAGCATAACGGTACAATCTTATGAGGGTATATACATGAGAATGTGTGTGTGTATTGTTTTTAGTTGGCTTGATTTTAGAGGACTTTTATACTTATTTTGAAGTGTTTTTAATTGCATTTGAGAGTTCGTTAGTACCGTTTCTTTTTCCTAATGTATTCAGGTAGTTTATTGAATTTTTTATACCTTAAGGTATATAATGATGTTGTAAAAATGATTGATGTACCCACATATCTACGTAACATCAATTAATTAGGTACGTATGGTGCTTTTACCTTACGTATCTTAAGTACTCATACGTAGCATTATTTTGAAATATTGATACAATTTTGAGAATTTATTCAAAGACACTTTTATCTGAGACTCGCGTACGAATGAGTCTTACATTTGAACGCTTACAACACGATTTATTCATTTTTGTAATCATTAACAGCCACCGAGACTTAATTCTTTATGGGTAATCTACTTAGCGTTGATCTGTCTTACTGTCGCATGTTTATAAGTTCTTTCCCATGCTGCAAAAACATATTATAAATAAAAACTTCATTAATTACAGTAGCTAGCAGAAAAACTTCATTAATTACAGTAGCTAGCACAAAAACTTCATTAATTACAGTCACTAGCACAAAAACTTCATTAATTACAGTAGCTAGCACAAAAACTTCATTAATTATAGTAGCTAGAACAAAAAACTTCACTAATTACAGTCGCTAGCACAAAAATTTGTTTGCCTTAAAATATGTTGGACATCGTTGGGATTTATTGATACGTTTACACTTGATATCATAAAGAAATAATCGTCGCAATGTGGATTGACCGCAGTTTGAAAATGGCCTTGAACGCCGAAACAGCTGTCACAATAATAAAAACTAAATCGTTTACAGAACTTAATAAAAACATTATTAAATTTGATTTACATTAAATTTCTAAAAAAATTAAATAGAGTTGAACGAATTAAACACACATAGAATTAGCAAGCTGCAATGTGCGCACGACTGCACGTAATATCATAATACAGTACTAATGCTTATAATGCATGTACCATAAATATTATTTAACTGTTATGAAATTACTGCATAAGCAAATGCTTTTAATGGAAGAATGGTATTGAATCTGCTCTGCTTACCAAACTCTCGCCTGAAATTAATAAACTAATTTCACATCTACAACACGGTTTCATGGCAAAAAGATCGACTCTTACAAACTTAATGATTTATGAGGAACACTTATTCAAAACTGCGTCTCCAAACAGACGTAGTGTACACAGATTTTAGTAAGGCATTCGACAGTCTCGCATAAAATTCTCATACATAAATTAAGTACTCTTGGAATAACCGGGAATATTTTGAGATGGTTTGAATGTTATCTACACAAAAGAAAAATATCGGTTAAACTCAATTCACACTTTTCATACCAGTTTGAAATCTTCAGCGGCGTTCCACAGGGGTCACATTTGGGATCAGTATTGTTTTCCTTGTTTATCAACGACATAACTACTATTTTTGATGGAGTTATGATACTCCTATTCGCTGATGATCTTAAAATTATTAATAATCTCAATGACTGTTACGTATTGCAATTGAATCTTGAGAGGCTACAAGAGTGGTGCATTCGTAATGAACTGTTTCTCAATATTGAAAAATGTCAAACTATAACTTTTGTTCGAATTAAAAATCCCATCACGTATCAATATAGCATCAACAACATTAACCTAACAAGGGTTGAGCAAATAAAAGACCTTGCTATAATTTTTAACAGCAAACTAACTTTTGTTCCCCACATTAATGAAATAACTAATAAGGCCATGAAATGTTTGGGATTTATTTTGAGAACGGCGAAAGATTTCAAATTAATTAACTGCTTTAAATTACGGTTCACTGGTTGGGTGAGAAGCAATTTATAGAGTATAAGAGTATATAGTATAGAGTATAATTCGACAATCTGGGCTCCATTTTATAAGATTCACCAATAAAAAATTGAGAGAGCGCAGCATAAATTTCTTCGATTTATTAATTACAAGTTAGGTATTCCAATCAAAAATCTTAATTATACATTTTTAATGAACCTACTTAACCTAACCGATTTATCATCTAGGCGCACAGTGAGTGATTTAGTATGTCACTACAAAATAGCAAATGGCAGATTGGACGCCCTGGATTTAACGAGCATTATTACCATGCGTATACCTAGCCGTAATACGAGACAGATGGCTCTGTATAACAATCCAGCGTCTTCAAATAATTATTTCGAGAACTCTACTATTCAAAGATTGCACAGACTTTGTAATGAGTTTAGTTCAATTGATGTTTACCGTTACAACACTGTGTCCAAACTAAAAATCAGTTTATTTGAATGTAATTTTATTAAATGTATTAAGTTTTTTTTTCATGTGCACCGGTTTGTATTGTTATTTTTACTATGTTATGTTTCTGTAAAATACCCAACCAGGCATAATAAAGATTTGCTGTTTTATAAACACGTATATTACAAACTGTTCACGTTTTACCACGTCATAGTAATTATAAATCTACTGCTACTTAGTTTTTTTTTTCATGTGCATCTTTTTTTTGTTATATTTATTATGTTACGTTTCTGTAAAACATATAATCAGGCATAACAAAGGTTTGCTGTTTTATAAACACGTATGTTATAAACTGTTTATGTTTTATAACGTCATAATAATTATAAATCTACTGCCTTTATTACCCATCTATTGAGCTGAAACTCGCTACTTACATAGTATCTACCTTCTCACTTCTTTTATACTTATGTTATTATATTATGCACTAAACTACTTCTTATACTCTTTTGTACAACCTGCTGTTACAATGTAACCACAGGTTAAACTATTATTCATTGCAATAATTACGCCTTAACTACATACTGTTATATTGTACCTACTTACTTATTTTACACTTTATTTATTATTTTATGTGTTCATTATTGTACTCCCGTGTATAATAATGATAAATGTATCAACATGTAAAAGCCTTCTAGGCGTGAATAAATAAATATAAATAAATTTGCACTCGAGTCGAGCCATGTCAGAAGTCGGAATAACAGAAGAGAATGTATGTAATGAATGTAAGTGTATGCCAAGATCGAGTTGTTTGGCGGTCCGTCCTCTCTGCCTACCCCTGCGGGGAAACGGCGTCATGGTTAGTTAGTTAGTTAGTTCATAAATAATTTATAATCTTCATAAAAATGACACGACGTTATTATTATAATTGGTAAATAGCCATAGCGATGTCTATCTTATGATATTTATGGTAAAAACTATAGTAAAATTTTTAAACTGTACGACGAATCACACACAGACCACGCGGAGATCAGTTGATCGACGGATCGACCTGCCCGCCGAAGTGTGGTGATTTTTTATACTCAAATTAACCCAATCTTGCAGATTCTCGGGCGCTTCGGAGCGAAGATCGAGAAACGCAAGCGGAAACGTATATGTGGGAGCCGCAAAAAAAATCTTTTACTTATTTAGAGCAAAAAAATTTAGATTATAAATTTGTGGATGAAATGGATTCTTTTTTAAGAGTGATGTCATGTGAAAATAAATCACAATAATATCTGACATATTTACATTTTCAGGTAGAACACATTTCCGTGCTCGCTACTGTATATAAACGCTGTTTATCTGAGAGTTATGTAGAAAATTCCTCGAGCTCTGATGCTGCACACTCATGAGTGTACGGAGTACACATTTCATCCTTTTTTAAGAGTGATTTCAAGTGAAAATAAATCACAATAACATCCGATATATTAACATTTTCACGTAGAACACATTTCTGTGCTCTCTACTGTATATAAACGCTGTTTATCTGAGCGTTTTGTAGAAAACTCCTCGAGCTCTGGTGCTGCACACTCATGAGTGTACGGGGTACACATTTCATATTTTTTTAAGTTAGGTATAAATGTATGCATTTATTTCTTATCTAAATCATTTTATGAATACTACGTATTTATATAAGTAAAATAATGAATAATGGTGCTAAGAAAAACATCGACCACATAAAAAAACTCATGATACGTTCATTACAGACGTCCTGCAGACCGCCGGCTACTACTGACGGCCGCTCATCGTAGCACGATGAGCAAAACCCCGTACCCCTCTCACTCACTACCGAACTACTCGCAATTTATCAACTCACACAGACATATGTGTCGCCGCTATACTGCTAAAATGAATAACTTTAATAAATCTAAAAACGTGTTTTTAAATGTGTTTTTTTGTATAGTTGTGTTCCAGTTTTTATTTATTTATTTATTTACATTGACATTTACATTGGGTACTCTTGTATTTGCAAAACATGGTAATTTATTATCAATTAAGGTACATGTAAGTTAAAGTTGCCATTATATTTGCCTGGTCGATATTAATTCCTAGCTAGACATATTGTAAGAAATTAAATATGTGGTGGGTATCAAAATATTCAGTTATAAGGTGTTTTATTACGTTAATTAATTTTGTAACTCCTTTAGGTTGGTTCCGAAATTATACTAGAAAAAAATATTAAAATATTAAAAAAAAATAATAATAATTTGTAGGTACTATAGAAAAAAAAATGAAGTTAGGTAATATTTTTTAACTTCTCGGACTCCATTATTCCCAGGTCAATGATCTATTTGGTAATATTTTTGTCGAAGGATGACAATTCGCAGTTTTTTAACCTCGGAGGTTATTGATTTAATACTATTTAAATGTTTATAAAATCGTTGCTTTTCAGCTACATTTATAAGTGAATGGGATCAATACGAGTAAAGAATAAATATAAACTTTATCAAATTCTGTTTCATTTCCACTGCCAAATTGTCAAAAAAAAACTAATAAGTACAGTGAGTAATCTCGAGGATGCGTTTAAACATCGCACGTGTATTATGTATATAGGTCACTAAAAAGGAAGGGTGAAATATAATTTTATTACGTTTATTTTAGAGATTTTTAAATTTCATTACAGACCACGGCTACTTAGCATTATAGGTACTATGTGTGAGTAGGTTGGTTAACGTTTTTAAGCTTTTTAAGGTATCGTATGGATACCGAAATCACAAATAAATTATTGAACGGTCTTTTGGGATGTGAGAGGCATAAAATGTAAGTTTTTTTTTTATATTTAAGTGGTATAGTTTTCCCAATACGTGATTTTTCAAAATGTGTAAAAACGTAAGTTTAATGGATAGTGAATAAATGTGAAGTCGATTGCAAAAGTTGGGGAGTGAATATGGACTAAATTTTCCTACTAGGCTTTTGGAAATATTGTCTTCGATGACAGTTATTGTTATTTGCAATGGAATTTTTAGGTTACTCGCTAACTAATTTAATTTTTAGGTTACTTGCAACATTGTTATTGTTGACAGTTATTGTTATTTGCAATGGAATTTTTAGGTTACTCGCTAACTAATTAAATTTTTAGGTTACTTGCAAACTAATTTAATTTTTAGGTATTATATATGTACTCGTATAATGACCAAGGTACACAATGAAATAAACATATTTTGCAAATAATTGTTACATTGTCTATCAATTATCTATTGATCAATGCTCTACATGACTTCAATGGAATTGTCTATACTTCCTGTTTCTCTCTTATCAACATCACAACATTAGATAACTCTTATCAACATCACAACATTAGATATCTCATAATAAAGGTCCTGTGTTAAATAAATTAATATCTCAGTCATCAACAGTCTTTATCATTTTATAAAAACTAGACCACATTAAAACCCTAATGAACCTAGTCAGACGAACATCAAAGAGCAAAAGCAAAAAATATACTTACATTAATAATTTTAAAAAATATATAAAACCAATTAACAGGCTATGAGATGAAGCGCTTTCAATTTAAGATACCTCCTGGCCAAGTTGGAGTGTATATCGCGAGTCAAAGGGAACATTCGCACACATCCAAGACGAGGTCAAACCACAACGCTGTCAGAGAAGAACTGTAGTACCCGCTGTACCCAGCCCGTACCCGCCGTACCCACCCTGTACCCAGCTGTACCCACGCTGTACTTTACAGTATAGGGTAGGTACACCCTGTAGCCGTGTGGGCCTGTGTACGTGGATGGTGTTGATGAAAGTACTTTGACTTAACTACACGGTGATTACCATTTATATTGGTCTCTTTTCCGTCCATACCGCTCTCGGTTCTTGGAGTTTTAATGAATAGGGTGTGCGGCAATGTATATATTTTGTAACGCTCCAATCAACATCAAAAAGGGTAACTTTTGGTCATCCCATTTACTGGTAGGCGCTGGGCAATATTATACGGCCAATATGTGAGTGTATTACTTTCGGGCGGTTCGGAAAGTGATCCGAGCAAATGGTCAAATGCCCTAACCCTCCTCAAATATGCTAAACTCACCAAGATATTGCCAAACTTATCTAGCCATGGAAAAATATTTTATCTTTAAAATACACAACTCATTTAGAAATATTAGATACATGACTAGAATTCGGTAACAACATACATAGTATTGCTTTGGCCAATCTCATTACAAGTTCAGAGATAAAACTCATGGTATACTTTTTAAGTTTTAGATGGGCATAAGATGCCTATCTGACTAGCTACAAGGTAAGAGATAATAAATATTATAACACGGCTGTACCTTCACTTATAATCCACATCAAAAAGCTTTTTAAACAGAAACTGGTAGGTCTTCAAGGCTTTTGGTTCAATTTTATTACGTTAAATAAATGTTTACTATATTACCTACCTAGTCTGCCTACTAATAATAAAAGCCTCTTAAACGGCACTATCGATAGACGGAGTAAGCAAACACCGTTAATAGGTTGAATCAACAAGCTGTAGAAAAAAATCAACCGCACACAATTGAATAAGGGAGCATTCAATAAAAGCACTTGGGACCTCAATCGAAAAAGTACCTATTCGATATCATGGCAATCGTCCCCATCTCTCGAGAGAAGCCTAAATAAAGCATCCCGAACAAGCGGCCGTGGAACTTAGCGTGAGTCCTTTTGAGGACAGCTGAAATATTCGACACTCTGACCCGCGACACCCGGACCGGGATTTTAGCTGGAATGGTCACTCGTGTGACAAACAGTTGACTCGCCGAGTCGTTATATTACATTAACTACACATGTGCCGCTAAATAATGTTACCACCGAGCGAGTGACGAATCTGCCGCGGGTTTATAACCATCCCATATACCATATACTTTTTTCAGCGGCGACATTTTAAAAAACACTCTCAACCCTTCGCAAAAATTCACTGACTTTAAAAATAAAAAGTCGGGATCGCTCTGGGTGTCCAAATATTTTTCCTTCCCAAGGGAAAACAATCTCGATTTTTGTAAATTTTGTGAACTGTTGTAGTCGGGTATCCAGGAATGAGAAGAGACGGATATCCCAGGGGAAGCGAACTCTAAAGCAGTTGTAGGTCCAAGTAGAAGAGGTAGCGTTGGATTGAGTGAAGAAGTGAGAGTGCCTTGGTACAGACGGTGCGCTCGTATTTATACTCCCGGGCACTACGCCGGGCGAGATCTTGCAGTGCGTCCCTAACTCGCCTGAGGCAAGGGTTTTATAAACTCGTAGCCTGCGCTGTATAATTATCAGCAGATCGTTATATTTTTCATGATATTGGCCATCTTATGTTCTTCCTCTCAACCCAAACTGCCTCTCTCTATCATCTTTATTTATTTTGTTATTGTGAACACAAGAAAAAATATGGGGTTCCAGGCCCAGTTACAATCAAGGAATTCTGACGTATAATTCTTATATCTAAACATATCTTTTATTTTATTACCTTTTAATACTAAGAGGATTCCGGGCTGTCTTCCTGTGATATTTATTATTTTATTTTATCGGCCGAACTCCGTTTAACTTAACCTACATATTATATAAAATAGTTATCCTAAGATCTCAGTGTCGATTAAAAACCCGAGGAGCTCGGATTGGCACGAGCACCCACCAATCGAAAACAACCAGAGCCTTACCAGGCGAGAGGAAATGAGGACCGAGGTTAACGTCTGGTAGGTCTTCGTAAATATTGAGCGGAAGGGTATCTGGTGACCATTTCACATTAGCACTGGTTTAGTCATAAAATTTAGGGAGCTGTTAGTGATAGGAGCGCGGAAATTTTCACACGACCCATCGTGTATTTTTAGTCAAAACAGCTTTTATATATCCCATATTTAAAAATGGTTTTAAGAGTGATATAAAAAATTATAGACCCCTCTCTAAAGTTGACTGAATAGAAAAGTTATTCAAGTCAATAATATATGACTGTCTCTATTCGCTCACGTAAGTAAATATATTATCATCGAGCAACACGGCTTCTTCCCTCGGCGTTCCACTACGCTAAACTTTATTGAATACTCCCAATATATTCGCAATAGCATTGAAAACCAAATACAAGTGAATATCATCTACACGGATTTTGTAAAACCAGCAAAGCATTCGACCAGTTAAATCAATCGCCACTAATTAATAAGCTGGAAAAGTTTGGCATAAATAGATATACTTCAAAATGGTTTGAGAGTTAGTACTTAACCGAATTAAAACTAAAAATGGTTATAGGGGGTTACTCCGCAGATCTTTTTTACTGCAACGTGGGAATTCCACAGGGCTCTCATCTTGGTCCCTTGCTGTTTTTAACATTTATTAATGAATTGTACTAAGAATTAAATGTTCAAAATATCTCCTATTTTCCGATGACCTCAAGCTATATAAAAAGATCACATCAATTGAAGATTGGATCTATTTGCAAAAAGACCTGTCTTCACTTCATGAATGGTGTGCATTTAATGATTTATATTTTAATGAAAATAAATGCACTTTAATTGTTTTAAAAGTGCAGAATTAACAACATTATATAAATTGATTGTGCAAAGTATTGTAAAAGGGGGGACTAGATACCATCCACGTTGGCCGTCAGTGTAAAAGAAGGCCCAAGTTGAACGCCAGTGTAAAAGTACAGGCCCCATGATGCAGCGTCAGTGTCAAAGAAGGCAGTTAAAGCACGTTGGAGTGACAATGTAAAAGTCAGCAGGAAGGTTAACTTACCTTGAGGCCAGACGCGATGGCTGACTCAGGGTTCCACCAGGATAGCTCAGTAGGTAAGAACATTACAGCTCTTGTCTACAAAGTCGTGAATCGGCACAGCCTCATGACAGTTCAGTAAAAAGGATACTCAACTACCAAAGAAAAAGATGTGAGCTTTCTAAACAGGGTTTATTTTACAGGAAGGAGGTCAAGTAGCACATACGGGGGTGAAAATAACGATGAGAAATACATAACCTATCTGAGGTTCAAATATTTCTCTCTCTCTGGTGAGTCTAAAATCGGACAAATTACTTTAAGCACAGTGGTTTGCAGCACATACAAAGAGGAAATAGTTTACAGCTTACATAGATCGAACGGTGTCAGCACGCAGCTCCTTCGCAAAAAGTGACACCGAGGAACGCTGAGTCCCACACAGAGAACATCCTGTGACTCACAGAAAGTTAATGCTCTGGTCACTGACTTTACAAATTAGGTTTATACAAAGGCATTGAGTTTACCATGTACTAAAAGCATGGAAGGCAAGATGACGCCAGAAACCACGAAGGGCGGCCACGCTCTCAAGGCACGCTATACGTACCTCTTCGTTCAACTGCCGGAATCCAAAATGGCCGTTGCTCTCGTGCAGGCGAGCCTGCGTTCGCGGAACTTTTACGAATAGCTAGGTGCCCTCGACACGCGGCTAGAACATTATATTCTACAAACGACTAGATTCTTCTATTAACAGTATTTTGGAATACGCATGCACTATTTATGAGATTCATAATTACAAAATCAAATCCATACAAAGAAAATTAACTCGTGTGACTGAATATCGTGAAATGTGACTGAATATCGTGAATATCTGAATATCTGATCAATTTGAAACGTATAATGATCAAATTTCGCACTTAAAACTAAAAACAGCCAGACGTAAATTTTCTGATATATTCCTTTTGTACAAAATTATGCATGCATCATTGTTACAACAAACATTTTATCACAAATTAACATTAATACACCAACAAGAAAATCAACAAGGAGGATAAAAGACATTTATTTATATTAAAGTCTATCACACAAATAGAGGGAGATTTCTCTCCTTTACCACGTATATTAATAAATTAAAATACTGTACACTGCTTTAATAATGAAATAGACATTTTTAATGACACAATTAATCAATTTTTAAAAAAAAGTTTTACCATCAGTATTAAACTGATAATGTGATGATGCCCTTTATTAAGCATCAAATCAGTATACCATCAGCACAAGTGACAATAAGAAGTTAGTTTATACACCTGCTTTATAATATGTTTTCGACCTTTCACTTCTTTTTCATTCTTATTATCATTTTTTTCCAGATATTATTTATTGTTATTTATTGTACTTATTGATTATCTTTGCTATGTAAACATTTATGTATGTAAGTTTTGGGCATATTGCCTGTTTTATTAACTAAAATAAATATTTAAAAAATTAAAAATTAAAAAATACATAAAATGTCTAAACAAAACAGAATCCATGATAAAAAAATGTGACAACGAAAACTGTAAACAAGCTGATAAGTGTACTATAATCAACTCTTCTTGCGAAATTAAATACCTTGGTGTGATCATTGATCAAAACTTAAAATGGAATAGACACATCGCAGAGCTAGCAAAGAGAATAAGGAAATGTATATTTATATATTTATATAGAATAATTTTCTCGGTTTACCCACATAATGTAGTCCTATCTGGGAATTTTGATCAATTATGACTTTCCAAGTGTCGGGAATTCTAATTGAGTCATTTCTAGTTTTCATATTGTTTTTATGTTTATGAAGATGGACGATGTGATTTGTACATTGTCCATCTTGATACCCATTTAAAATCTCAACCATAACATATATAAGCTAAGGCTAAGATATATTAAATCTTAAAATATATCTACGGCATTATTGGTTGGGTAGGATCTTATAAAAATAATTTTAATTCAGTGAAAGTTTCACAAACATAAAAGTAATAAAAAATTCCACCTTCTCAACAAAATCACTTTTCACACTATTTCCAGTACCAAATGTTGAAGATATGTTTAAGCAAGTTTCTATTATGAAAATGTGTAAAAAGAAAAATCTTAAACAAAGTCAGGTATATTACAAACTTAGGAGAAATGTAAATCTATTTATAACACCTTATTTTAAAACAACTCAAATACAAACCCATTGTATTTATCAAGCCATAAAAACTACAATAACCACCCCATCAAAATGCGCTGTACTAATGACCAATCAGAACAAATAAATAAAAATTAATGTCTTCTTTAAAAAAAACTAACATTCGACAATATTTCATACAAAATATTTTACAAATAGAAGCAAATTAAATATTATGTAACTACCAAATTAAGAATCGTGACTCCCTTATCAAACACAAGAACTCCTCTTTTCCGATAAGGTATACACGACAAAGCCCTCTAAATAAGTATGTTTTGTAAATTACTTGTAATGAAACTTATTAGAAATAAAAAAAGAAAAAAAACATGATTTCAATAATGTTTAATACCACCGATGTACCTGAGTTAGTATATTACTTATGCATAGATTAATCAATCGTTGAAGTTATAATATTAAGATCAAAAACTTTACATCTTCAGAATAGTCTGAATATGCCCGTAGCAAGGTGAAGCCGGTTCAGTTCCATAAAGTTTTAATAGAGAGAAGACTTTTAAGAAAGTAAGAAAATTGTTAAAATAACTATAAATTACTAGGTAATAATGCTTCATAACGGACTGGTGAATAATATTTTGCTACTGGAGAAAAATAATAGAAAAGTAGGCTCGTAGGGCCTACGACATTAACCACTAAGCATTACGTAAAGTACTAGATTATTATTTTAATGGACCCACCTTGAAAGCCCGCTTGGTCTGTGGTAATGTATCATAATGTATGATAAATAAATAATTATTATTATGGGGACCGAAATTCTTAACGGTTTCCAAGAAAATCTCCTTTGTGAGAAAGGGCATAAAGTATCATATCTGGCATCAAAAGGTCTACGAGCTAGAGATGAAAAAATCAGTTACTCAGCCGAGCAAAACCCGGTTGAACCAAAACCACCTAAATCTCAAGGCCGGAACGCCGAATCAAATCAGTTACTCAGCCGAGCAAAACCCGGTTGAACCAAAACCACCTGAATATTAAGGACGGAACGCTGAATCAAATCAGTTACTCAGCCGAGCAAAACCCGGTTGAACCAAAACCACCTGAATTTCAACGTTCAATCTTTGCCAAAAATATTCTAGTTAATCATCTTAAAAATGAGAAAATGGCTACGGCTCTTCATGATCATAATACCAGAACAAAGCAACTAGACAATATAAATATACCTAAATGCAATACTACTTTTGGACAGAGAAGCTCTGAATTTTTAGCTGTAAAATTATATAACAAACTCCCACCTAATATCAAAAAAAGTAATTCAATTAATAATGCCATTAAGTCCATCAAAACTTGGCTTAAGGAAATACCAGAACAAGAACAGACTAGTATTTTCAAAAAAACGTCATAAAAATTACTGGAAAGACCCTACCCTAACCATGAAGTTGAAATATAGAACTCGCTGAAACCCCTTTATGCAAAACCTGGTCCGCCTCAGCACAGGATCTCCTAGTGAGGAGGACTATGAGAAAAATTCTATAATATACTCGTACATGTCTTTTTAATATTTATACCTTACCTTAAAATGTCATAATTACATGGAAACTTATTAGTTTCATTAAAAAAAAAGAAAAAAAAGGTCGGAACGCTGAATCAAATTAGCCTCTAAACTTTTATGATATCCTCAACAAATTTTTGCACTTTAAACATTTAAAAATGTTTAGGCAAATTAAAAAATATATTTATATATTTAAATTAGGAGGTTTACGTGGAAGTTAGGAGGATTTTATTTTTTTATTTTTTTTTTATTTATTATTTCTTTTTTTGAAACATACATTCACACAAATAAGGTACAATGATTATTAACATTTTGTTTGTTTTTTTTAACATTAAATTATAAATACATCTGAACAACCTATGCGTAAAGGATATAAAACAAAAAATCCCACATAGGCAAGGCCAGTGCGTGGGTATACCTGGTATCAGTTAGGTGCAGTATATTGGTTTATTTGTATTAATACATGGATGTTAAAGGTAAGTTAAATAAAAGATTTTAAGTTAGATAAGAAACAAATCGAAAAACAAAGAAAGAAAAGTGGGGAAAATATATAGTTATAGCAGGAAAAGGTTGATATCTTTGGTTTTAATCCAGTTTTTTATTTCATTTTTGTATGTGTTTAAAGATGATATGTTTGGACACTTACAAAAGCATGTCTCTGCGCAAGCCTAGTATGAATTAATTCAGTGTCTCAATCTAGGAAGAGGTGGTTCATATTGAACTTGCTCAGGTAAAAACGAGTGTGAAGTCCAAGCCAAAAATTTCCTTATTTTTTTGGATTCCCTATCATATTTGGAATACGATTTTCTGTCATATGTCAAAAAAAATATTTGGAATGCCTACGCTTTCCCTTCTTTGACTCGGTGAATGTATTGTTCTAAATAATTCCAAAGTAATGACAAAATAATAAGAAGGCACAAAAGATTTTCTTTTTTATACCATGATCTTTCTACCCTAGAAATTGTTCCTACATGGCAAATACTATGTTTAGTCCCAAGCTGCCTTGATCGACTTGTCCTTCAAACGTTTGTTCTCCTACTGTTAGTTTTAACTTTTCATGAAGATTTTAACAAAAATGAACTGTATTATATCAAAAAAGCTCTGCTCTCTTTAGTGGACATTTTATTGTTTTTTTTATTGAGTTGCCCGGTTTAAATAATCTGTAGTTAAAATTTATCAACGTAGTTTTGAATAGTTCAGAATTTGCAAAAAAAGATAGTGATGGTAATAGCTAATAGCCAACAAACGGCTCTCGTCACAATACTTGCTTGTATATCAAGGATTTTCTGGTTTTCATGATGAAAAATTATAATCCACACTCGAAATGCTATAACTTACCATTATTCAAGGAGCGATGCACACCACTGTCTCCTTTAAAATAATATTTTAGAAATTTCATTTCAATAACTGTTTTTTTTATATTTTATCAATAATCTTATAAGATTACACGTTTCAAATATTTTTATTTAACAATGCCTAATCTATCATAATATTACACTTAAATATTTTATTTTACATCCAGTATCCTACCTCAGAATTGGTTTCACTTAGTGAGATAGGTCATGTAAACCATACAATAATTTAAATATGTAGATAACATATATTATTTATATCTAAACATGCCGTATGAGACTTACTTTATTTCAATAAACGTAGATTTATCGGTAGAGAAACTGAAACTTTAACAGGTAGAGAAGTATTCATACTCGTAATCTAAATAAACAAATTATAATATACTCAATCCTAAAATGGTTTTATTATAATAAAAATTATTGTTTATAAGAAAGAATATTAATATCAGAAAAGAACTCCAACTCCGCACCATGCGCCTACTCCTGCTTAACGGATACGAAACCTTGGTTCTAAGCGATTAGGTGAGAACACTTATTTGTTGTGGTAATCTTCACCAATTACTGTCTCTAGAGGGACTAGCTTCCCCAGAATCATTTCAAGAGTAGTAAACTTTGTAAACTTTGTAAACTTTGTAAACTTTGTAAACTTTGTAAACTTTGTAAACTTTGTAAACTTTGTAAACTTTGTAAACTTTGTAAACTTTGTAAACTTTGTAAACTTTGTAAACTTTGTAAACTTTGTAAACTTTGTAAACTTTGTAAACTTTGTAAACTTTGTAAACTTTGTAAACTTTGTAAACTTTGTAAACTTTGTCAACTTTGTAAACTTTGTAAACTTTGTAAACTTTGTCAACTTTGTCAACTTTGTAAACTTTGTAAACTTTGTAAAATTTATGAACTTTGTAAACTTTATAAACTGTACATTCTGAACTGTAAACTTAAAACAACGTTAAAACAAAAAAGACAGGCACAGTACCATAACCCTTACAAAACATTGAGATTGTATAGATGAATAAAAAAATTTAAAAAGGCCCTGAGGGAAATTAAAAAGTGGAGCCAACGTAAAAAAAGATGGTATAATTATTGCTGGAATGAAATGCAGTAAAGAAAAGACTCAATTTTCTGTTGTATGGAATGTTCAGACTTACAGGATTGTGTCTGGAACCGTGTATACGAAATTATTTTCGTAAAGTGAAATCGGAATTATATGCATTCTTCTGTCGTCTACAATGAACTTCAAACACGAAACGGTGTTATTTTGAGTATTTTTTCATACTTGACAATATATAAAACATCATACCCTGTTGTTCTTGATTTAATTTTAATAATATACTCGTATAATATTCAATCTCAAATAACTTACCACATACGGTTCAGAGCAAGCGACAGTGTTCAATAAGCAACTAACAGGTATTGAGGGTGCAGAAAATACACTGTTAAACATAAAATAAGTACGTAGTTAATTATAATTACTCCTGTCGATGCAAAGAAAAAAGATAATGGACAATGGATGGTTTGACATGAAACTTGTATGAATATGGATGCGCCTAGTGCGCTTGTCGAAAGAGCACATCTGAATAGTAAGTACAATACGAGTATAATGGTGATTTCAAGTGACAAAAATATCTGAATTGGAAAAATCTCTAGGAAATGTGAAAGAGTTCACCCGTTAAAAGTAGGTATCTTATAAAAATGGTCATCTTAATCAAATGGCAAGAAAAAAAGGAAAAAAGGATAGATATACCCGTGTAAATACACCTTTAGATTACCCTATACTGAAAAGAAAAAACTGAGAGGAACTTACATGCGAATTAATTATTAATTTGTATTTTTTATCAGTTTTCCACTTCCATTAGTACAATATTTTAGCAGCGAATATTTGTGGTATTTCATTTTAGTACTTGTACGTAGATAGGCAGCCCTCTAGTGACGTACCGACCACAACGTTTTCACTAGGTAAATCAAAATTTCAAAAATTATTTTTATAATTTCATCCTTATCACGTGCGCCTTCGTGGCAAAGCTGCACGACTAGCAATCTGAATTTCTTCCCGTCATCTGTGGCACGCTTGAACATCTCCTTTGCATGTTGATTCATTCCTTGATGTCGTTCATTCGTATTCTGTGTTGTCTTCCATATGATCTTTTTCCAGATACCTTCCCATCCAGGATCAATCTGGGAAACTCACATTTGTGACCTCTTGGAAGGAGTCTGATGAAGACAGTCTTATGTTTCACGATGGAGACCTTCAGTTCCCGTGCGCAATTGGCCTGGTTTAAAATGAACATCTCCTTTGCATGTTGATTCATTCCTTGATGTCGTTCATTCGTATTCTGTGTTGTCTTCCATATGATCTTTTTCCAGATACCTTCCCATCCAGGATCAATCTGGGAAACTCACATTTGTGACCTCTTGGAAGGAGTCTGATGAAGACAGTCTTATGTTTCACGATGGAGACCTTCAGTTCCCGTGCGCAATTGGCCTGGTTTAAAGTGAACATCGGTTGTAGTGGTTGTGAAGGAATCCCAGATTATCCCAAACAATGTTTCTTCCACTCGGAGTCTGTTGATTGACTCCTTTCTTAATAATAATAATATTAACTAGAATTTTTCCGGTTGCACCCAACAGATGGGATCAAATTATATTATTATCCCATATATAAAATCGTAATTTAATTAATGTTATTCGAGAGAGAAAATATTGGATGGTTTGACCAGAATAACCAGACCAGCTAATAATAATAATAATAACCAGCTTGGGATGCTCATCTAGTCTGCAACAAGGAGAACTTCGAGTACCTAAGCTTTGTAAGTAGATGGGTGGAGAGATGACCTGCACTTAGAGTCATGGAATATCCTTTTTTAAATTATTTTATTCGTTTCAGGTGCCAGAGGTGCTGTCCTCGTAAATCCCGGGGATTTATCTTAAAATATTCAATACTACATATGCATAATTTTACATTTTATGTTTCTCTCCGTTAACTTCTACCTTTTACCGTACGTACCGGTTTTATCCTATATTTTCTTTATTGTAAACTGTGCTTTTCCCATGTAGCTTCTCAACTTTACTTCATTACGGATAGTTTTTTTTTCTTTATTAATTTAAGACATTTTACAAAAACATGGCGAAGCCCGATAAATTACTTTTTTGTAGTTCAAAACTTTATCCTAAATTTATACTTAAGGTTAAGTAATAAAATATATATAAGATATATATAAATATGTAACCAACTTAAAGCATAAATACTTCGTACACAAAATAATATTTCCTTATTATCTAATACAAATAGTTTCCTTAAGTTAGCCAAGTTTTCAATATATTTATTAACTAATATTATTACGTATTCTATATATTCCTGATGAGGAAATCATCGCTTTTGAAACATGTTGACATATGTATATTAATAAAGTGGTGAATATAAAGTAATTTTTAATTTATTTATTTATTAACTGTTTATTTTTAATAAAATATATATATATATATATCAGCGGATAACACTTTTAAACAACTAGGAATCATAGTTCTTTGTCCATATTTGTTTGTATTCTTAGGAACCATTAATCCTTCATTAAAATTGAGACGCGTATTGTAAGTGTGCTCTAGTCTATTTGTATTAAATATAGGGTTATTAATGTGCTGAAATATAATTTTGTACCACAGAATTGATCTAACTGAAAGAATTGTGAGATTCTGATAAAATTATGGAATATTATGCCTTTGTTCGTATAAACTTTATAAGCTAATAATTTAACCAATGAAATTTGCACTGATTGAACATGATTGATATTTGTTTTACAGGTAAGTCTCCAGGCTGTAATTCCAAACCTTATAACAGATTCCGCTAATGATAAATAAAATAAATATTCAAAGTGAACAGATTAGAAAAAAGATTTTTTATTTAAATAATCTACTAATAATTGATCTTAGTCGTACACAAACCTTATTTATTTGTAAATCTCTCTTGAAAAAATAAGCAATAATGAAATTATTACTAAATATGTTTATTTTTCTTGAATTACTTTTGATTTTTGCGAGTGCCTTTTCTTTTCTTTTATTTCAGATTCTTGCTACCTTGTTTTTGTATTCCTTTTTGTTCAACTTAAATGTACACTTTATAAATACATATAAAGTTTAAATTTAATATTGTATACGTTGAACTTTTTTTTTACTGTTTTTATACTCTACTATCGTTAGTTTTTTTTTCTAGTTACGTGAAATTTTTCTTATTTATCTCAGTTTTTCTTTTATATCGTATATGCTAACTGAAATCAAAAACCATTTAATCGTGTATTGTCCACCTCCCCTTTGAGAAGGTGGAATATTAATCCCCATCCCCGCAGCCCGAGGTAGTCACCTACTTCTGATTGATCCTAGCCGGATTCCCTGTGCACTTCCTGATAGAGCACGCTTGGTGGTGACGGCCTTCCCGTCTCCCCAACACTCCGAGCCGTCCGGTCCCCAAGGTTTTGGGTATTTTTTAAGCACTCTCCCAATCACAGTTTTCTTAAGGGATGATCTTGACGACTGGCGCAATGCCTCCTGTGAAGGATGGCAGGAACAAGAATCCCCTGGCACTGTTTCAGAGGAACTGCTCTGGTGTCCTAACGACGGTTCGTTCAAAGTATTCCCATCTTGTTTACTTTGTACCCTTTTTATTATTTTGTGTTAGTATTCCTCCGCATCCCACTGGTTATCTATGGACTATGGATGTACAGAACAGAGCCACCATGTTTATATGAGTCACTTTTGTGAATCGTGTATAATGTACTAACCAATCTGGTATGCGTATTTTTACTAACCTCCCCCCTAACATTTCTAGGTCTTGATAATGAAGAAGGAGGAAGACCCATGTGTTTTCATCTCGTAACACAACTTGTGCAGGTAATATGCATTCAAAAGTATTGTAGAAAAGGGTCGATACCATTTCTACTATTTGAATAGCAGGCCAAGTTTATTTACATAAATATGAAACACTCACATTGTTATGTAACAAGATTAGCTACAACATAATGATGGAATCTAGTCGCTAGTTCAATAAAGATACATCTAGCCGCTGGTTGCTAAACTATTGCGCTATGACCAATAGCAACACGTTTCCGGCCGGCCATTGTTGTTTTTGGCCGGCGAGACAAGCAAATCGGCCGTTACGGCGTGGGCTCGCACTGAGCAAACGACCGCCATTACTAATCCAGACACAGAGTCGTCAGCTGCGTGCGGCGTGCCTTGGGCAAGTGGCCGCCCGCTAATTACATTGTAACTTGTTATCTTGGCACTGAACCTAAATATTAAAGCCAGTGACCGGTGCATCAATTCGCTTTCCCTAGGCTTCACACCTTTTTTACGCTGAATGGATCGTGACTTCTGTCGCTGACCACCTCATGCAAGCAGAATTGTTTCATCATCGTTTATGTGCTGTAATAACTGTACCCTTTTTGAATATAATGGCCGATTTGAGATTCACCAGAGAGAGATTATCGAGCCTCAGATTAGATTAGATTTTGCCCCTTGTTGTGAATTCCGTATGTAATTACCTGTATGTTTCCCCTTTAATGAACCCTGTCCATAAAACACTCTTCTTTTCACTGGTAGCTAGTTACCTTCTGAAATAAGGCTGCGTTCGACCTACTACATAAGACCGAATTGTGATGCCTCTACCAATTGAGCTAACCTGGTGGAACCTGACATCAGCCCTGCTTCTGGCCTCGAGGTGAGTTAAACTGCCTTCTTTACACTGGCGGCCAACTTGGGGCCCCATCCTCCCCCTCTTATCACTGACGCCCACGTCGGTGGTCCTTATCACTGGTCGCCCTCGCTTGGGGGCTTTTCGTCCTTTCTATATCACTGGCGACCAACGTGGATGGTGTCTAGTCATTTCTCCGCCTTTCTATATCAACATAACAAATTTATAATATTTTTAGATTTATAACAACGTTTCCACGACGATTTATTGTTTCAGTTAGATCTCCGTCGAAATCAGATTATGTGGTTAGTACCTGACTATTGTCAAACTTTCAATTTTGTTACACATATATAATTTTACACTCAGTATCTCCCTGGTGAAAGCCCGCCTTAAGAATAGAAAAGTTGCTTAAAATGGCTTTAGCCGTGTTTAGTGATCAGATGTTAAAAACCAGTTACTTTCCAACCTTCCTCCTTCCCACTCCTTCTGCCTCACAACAAACCTTAAATGGGATGTACTACTCCCTATTTTTACCGGCACCGGGCATTCAGAACTATTGTGCGGGATTCACAATAAAATTTGGAGTAGTGATATAAATTAAATCTAAATAAATAACATATTTAAAAATTAAAAGTGGAAATAGTGATAATAATAGAAATAGAAAAAATAAATACTAATGGAAAAAAATAAAATAAGTAACCATATTAAATAACGCATTACAATATTTTGGTCCTCCGTGAACTTTGCTTTATAAATTAAAGAGTCTCAAAGGATTCAGAGACATGGCACGCATTTGTTTCATAGGAACGTGTGAGCGGCGCTGTCAGCAGTCAACGTGTCAAATTAATACAATCATAGCTGTACAAAAGAAAGCATACCTAAGTTATGCTTGTATAGTGGTACTTGTGTACCAAATCTATCTGCAATCTACTCCACATCAAGATGTTTAGTAGCCTGATGGTTCAAAGTTTCGGGTTAAATTCAATTCTAGCGAAGTTCCATAACGTACCCTTTATCAACTTTTAACCAGTAGGTACGTTTAATTTTAGGGAGATAAATATGCTTTAAAATTGCGATAACTTCTTAACATGTTTCTGAAGTTAAGCAGCACCGGTGTGCACCAATCAACTTATCAACACAAAATTTAAGCTACGGGTACGAGATACCTACTAATTATTGATCAGCATCTGTATCTGACGGCCTCCATGGTCGAGGGGTAAGGCTCTCGACTACGAATCCGAAGGTCGCGGGTTCAAATCCCGGCGTGCGTAAGTAAATTTTATTGAATTAATTTGTGCTGTTTCACGATTAATTTATTTATAGATAATATGTAATATGTTTGCGCACGTTCCAGAGTGGAAGATACTCTCAGTATCTCCTTGGTGAAAGACCACCATTCAGAATTGAAACGTTGCTTGAAATGGCTTTTAGCCATATTTATTTTTTTATTTAATTATTCATTAACGCCCCAAAGAGCTTTTACATATAACATTAAAATGATTATGTGTACAGAAAGAAGAAAAAAAGATTACAAAAAAATAACATGATAAATAGTTGGTACATAACATCGGTGTAACATATTTATAATATATATGTATGTATAATTATGTATAAGTGCATGATACAGGGAAGTTATAAAGGGAAAGGTTTTTAATTTGTAGATACTACTCTTTTTTTTAAATAAAAATAGTAATAGCTTGATCTACATGATACATAATACACAAGTGCGTAATATATAATATGACATTGTGAAAAAAAAGCAATTTGTTTTTATATTTCGGATGATGTAAAAATGTATGAAATTGCATAATACATAATATAGTATATGATACATAGAAATAAAAAAGAGGAACATGTTTTAGATTGTAGATAAGTAGATAATATATATGAGAAATTAATAATTTATTGTTGCAACTTAAAAATATCGTTCAGGTATCTTTTAAACATGGGTAAACTTATATTAAATATATCTATAGCAGAGGTGAATTTATTTCCAAGTATATGTAGACGAGAAATGGATGCATGCATTTGGTAGTTAGTCCCAGATTTATTGTTACAGAATAACATATTTTTCCTAGTTTGTCGATGAGGTACTTTGAAGTTGATTAGTTGCAGGAGTTCACAACAGTCTAACAAACAATATAATTTTAAATAAAAAAGTTAAGTCTTATTTATTTTTTCTGTATCCTAGAGTATGTATTTTTAGTGTATTTAGCAAGAATTTATAGTTTATGTGTTGTATTGGTATGTGTAGTTTGAAGTTAATAAAACGTAAAAATTTGCGCTGCACGCTTACAATATTTTTTTACATGAATGAGACAGTATGGGGACCACACTATTAAATTGTATTCTAATATGCTGCGCACTAATGACAAATTCAAAGTATTTGATAGTTCTAATTATAAAGCCCAGTGTCTTCATACCTTTATTAGTTATTTGTTGTATGTGATTTACAAGATTTAATTGCTTATCAAACAAAACTTCGAGATCACTAATTTCGTTAACTTTATCCAAGATTTTGTTATCTATAGCGTAGTTAAATGATAAGGGGGTTTTGATTCGACAAAATGTAAGTGTTTTGCATTTATGAACGTTGAGAAATAAGTTATCAGAAATACACCAATTATGTAATCTATCGATGTTTAAGTGTAAGATTATGCAGTCGCTAATATTGGATATCTCTTTGTATAGTTTAATATCATCGGCAAAAAGTAGAACTTCTACATCGTCGAAATAAGTTATGATGCCATTAATGAAAATTAGGAATAGAATGTGTCCGAGATGACTTCCTTGCGGCAGACCACTAGTTGCATTAAGTACCTTAGATTTTAAAGTCTTAATTTTGAAAAACAAGATTCTGTTAGATAAGTAAGTTGAAAACCAATCCAAAATATTGCCTCTCAGTCCTAGTGCATATAATTTACTAAGTAATAATTTATGGGATACTTTATCGAAAGCTTTTGAAAAGTCTGTATGGATACTGTAAACTTGTTTTTTATTCGTGAAGGATTCCGTAATATAGTTTTGGTAAAGTAATAGATTAGTAGTAGTTGATCTTCCACTGACGAACCCGTGTTGTTTTTTATCAATTACTTTGAGTATTGATGGATAAATTAAGTCGAGAACAAGGGATTCTAAAAATTTTAGGAGTGCTGATTGTATACATATAGGACGATAGTTTTATTATATTTTTTTCATCGCCTTTTTTGAAAATTGGGGTAATATAACTAGATTTCCAACGAGTTGGAAAATGTCCAGAAGAAAGTAAATGGTTATATAATATGGTAAGTTGACTTGATATATAAAAAATATAGAAAAATATTGGCGGAATGTTGTCTGGGCCTGCAGATTTGTTGGGGTCAAGGGAAAGTATTTTATTTAGGCAGGATTCCCGTGTAATGGGGTAGTTCTGTAAATGTAACGTGTTATGATATATAGTATTTGGTGACCAGATCTGAATAGCCAGGTATTTTTTCTCACCTTCCACTTCCCCTTCTACTCCCCCTCCCCAATGCCTACAGCTTCACAACATTCTCCAATTGGGGATGCCATAGTCTCACTGGCTCCAGACGGTAGGGAGCAGTTGTGACTCTTGTGGGGTATTCATATAAAAAAGTATGTCAAGTGTTTGCGGTTTGTTATGAAAATATAGTGTAAATTTATTTCGCGTTCCGAACAGTACAGTGTCGCTGATTATAATTAGCACCGGTTTGTGCAGGCGATCTCGACCCTCGCTAATGGGTATTCATACATTACAAATTTTCACAAATTTTTCAATAATTAGGGGAAGTCAGTGTAACGCCGACCATCCCGTTTTATGAACCTATAATGCGTGCTCTGTCGTGTGTATTTTTCAGGATGATTTGTGTTATCAAACTTACGATGCGCCAGCAAGAAATGTCATAAAAAGTTCTCGCAATAATAATCGCATTTGTTGCGCGCAACAATTGTTCTGTTTGAATCGATTTATTATAGATTACGGTATAATCTCTTCAACGGGGGAGAATAAATTAAAAATATTATGAATACACACGGTATTTTGTTGCACTTTAGCAATTTAGTAAGTCACATGTTTAATGAAATATTAATTTAAATAGTATATATGACTAATGCCCTATGATACTTTCAGTATCGCTCTGATGAAAGACGACCGATCAGAATCGAAACGATGCTTGAAATAGCTTTAACCATATTAGGTGACCAAATCTGAATGAGTCAATTAATTCCCCGCCTTCCACTTCCTCATCTCCTTTCTCTCCCAACTAGCCTCAGCCTCACAACATACCCCAATTGGGGATGCCATGCTTCAGACGGTTGGGACTCTTGTGAGGAATTCACGTTTAAAGAATACAATAAAGGAACAAAAATCTTTTATCTAAAACGGGTTCTAACTTGGCTAATAATGGCTATAATTTATCTATTTTTACGTGGGTTGTAGTTAAAAACCTTGAGGGTTCGGCACTACGCGGACTCCTACCATATAAATATGATATATGCATGCATTCACAGATTCCATCACATATTTTTTTTATTTTCATTATAACTCTACCTATGTGCGTTTTTCATTTGTTGGGGCCAAGAAGGAGCCAATCTGATCTTAAAGAGTCCCATGTTGTAGGAGGAGGAAATCATTCAACATCCTCTTTATTATGTTTAAGAACGAATGTTAAAACCCAATATCATGCCGTAAATATTGCACGTTGGTAACGCATTTGACGTGTCTCCTGGCTGTGCACCAGTATCGAAAGGATATATAAAATAAGTTCTTTGAAACACCTTTCGTTGAAATACCGGTAGAGTAAACAGACATTTCCACCTGGCATATGAGTATATTCAGTTCTAAAGTTTGCGATCCGTCAGTTAAGATAGAGAAATATATAAAACACATTGCTCGTTTTAGTATCGAAGAACTCCCCAAATAGAAGAGCGCAATAATTGCGTGTATCTATCTGTACAGGGTCATCAGGCGCGTACTATTTACTTGTGATATCCGTAGAAGTGCGGGAGACTCTCCCGCTAGGTGACAGGTGATCTTCCTACGAAGGACGAGGCTAATCAGATCGCTCGATGAAGGCAGTGGCGTGTGCATTACCCATTAAATAATGTTCAATGGGTGTAGAAAACTTTGCGGAAGACAATCGTAATCGAAATATAACATTACATATAATATATAAGAATAGAACATATATAGACATTTTCAACAAAGTATTTGACAGGTCTTAACTCAATTACGGTTAACTTACGGTCCTTTAAAGGAAGTTTTTTTATAACCAAATCAATTATCCTTCGATTACACAGCTTCCGCAGTGTTTCGCCCTGTGTTGCTTATTGCTTAATACAAGTTAATTAAATCTGCCCATGATATTGGCCTAATTAATCGATGTCAGATTATATCGCGGAAAATGTTTAAAGAAAAATTCATCATGATTAATTCCGAGTGGTTTGGAAAGGCCTTTTGGATCGACGGTTTAATTTCAAGCTTTCCAAAGTTCTCGACTAATTTTACGCCGAAGAAATAACAACAACTGATTTTCAAACATAATTAGACGCATACTTTGGAAGTATTATCCGAATAGTTGGAGCGGCGCTGAGATTTAAAAAAAATGAAGCTTTTCTTTACGAATGAAGTGGGTAAAATGTATCAAATTACTTCAAATTTATAAATTTACTCAAATATACCCGAACTTGGTTCGGATTTGGGACGTTGGCCGATCGTATAATGACTATAAATCGCGCAACTATTCGATCGGCCAACTTTCCAACTACGAACTCCAAACAAGTGATGACATTTTAGCTAAAATCTATCAATCTACCGATATTCATAGAAAATCTATCAAAAATTATCCTTCGTTTCTTGAACTTCACAATAAAAAATATCTTGTCACTTGTTTTTGTCTTTAATGAAAAATATGAGGAATTTCAATTTCATATCCTCCACCATCTGTCGATTGCTGTTGCGCCTGTTTTAGATCCGTACTTTTTTTATTTTTACGCACAGCCGGATTACAGTGTAATGAAATATTACAACTAGCCCCGATCACACATCGGATTACATGCAATTCGCCATTAAGGTGATTTTTTAAGAAAAACGGCGCAATAAAAATTATCAATTTATTATTATTTGCATAATATGCATAATGCATATTTGTGCATTTATTTATGGTTAAGTTGGATTTTTTTTTTTCGTCAATATCAACATAGTTCAGTCATGTTTTATTATTCACGCAGCACGTCCGACGGGATCGCCTGCCGAACTCCTACTGAACCGCCAATGTGTGGAGGCTAGTTAGTGCGAGTTCGCCAACTATTTTAAAGGTTGGGTCAACCTAGTTCGCCACCGGAGCGATCTCGGGCCAACTCGTCGAACTCGAGCCAACGTTGGCCCAACGCGCACGAACTACTTCGCACACGATCGCTCAAACGTTCAGAGTTGGGAGGTTGGGCGATCATGTGGTCG
Source organism: Halesus radiatus (assembly GCA_022606495.2). Classification (NCBI taxonomy): domain Eukaryota; kingdom Metazoa; phylum Arthropoda; class Insecta; order Trichoptera; family Limnephilidae; genus Halesus; species Halesus radiatus. The sequence continues at coordinate 1,497 of JAHDVE020006032.1, read as the reverse complement.
TAACATAACTGATTCCAAAAACACAATATTCTGAAACAAAAATCTATACGTAAAACCCACTTCCCCTAAAAATCCCCAACAGTGAGCTCTGACGCCATATATTTTTCTTTGTTTTTAAGTCAACTCAACGTTTCTAGCTCAGAACGCTACTTCCATCATGAGCCACTGAGCTTTGAAATACGCTCCTAAATAAGAGGGGATGACAAAATTTAGGTCCAGATTAAAAAAAAAATCGATTATATTATAGAGACAAAAATTACCAACAATCGCCCCACCAAAATGACCGGAAAAGGCGCTGAGGGCCAGTCCGCCCCTGCTTCAACTTAGACCGTAGTTAAATTATGATTAAAATATGATGATTACACTACTTACGTGAATTTAGTTACTTTCGAAAGCCCGACTAGATTAAATAAAATGTCAACGAAAAATAATACACATAATTTTAAAACTCGGTTTACGAGGACCTATGTTGAAACTTTATACGAGTATATATTAATAGTTTGCGATCCGGCTTTGCCGGAGATGTAGATCGATCAATATGGAATAAAGAAACATGGCGTCTTGTGCTATTTTTTACAGTTATTTCGTATGATCACAAAGTTCTACCCGAATATGGTAAAAAGATAGTAACCAAAAAATATGGGAATTTAATTGGGGATGATATTAATATTTCTTAAAATCGAAGTATGATATCGATATATACTCATTAGCTCAGTGGTTAAAGCTTTGTCCCGATAAGATGGGAGATCCTGGGTTGGCTTCCTAGATGCGACCTATACTTTTTTTAAATTTTCTATTTCATATTTGTACAGTATAAGAAAAAATGTCCTGCTATTACATAAAAATATATAACAATGATTGAGTTAATTATATGATGTATCACATGTGTCTCTCTTTGTGTCTCTTGTTTCTAATGTACATATATCATTGAGTGATTTGTTGTAATTTTGTGTTTTGTTTTTCCTTTGCTTGACTATTTGTAATTTTATTCAATCGGTGCATATTAACTGAGGTTTTATAACTGGATTGTTCTCATGTAAGTGTGAACATCCGTAAAAACCCAGTATAAATAAATAATTATTTCAAATGAAATTTGTTAATATTATCTTCAATGATTGAACATTAATTTACTTGTGTGATTCGGGATAAGATACTTCCCGCGACACCGATGACCGAAATCAGATCTAAGATAAGCGAGAATTGTAATTAAGATGTAAATCTCTGAAAATGTGAACATTATATATTGGAAGTATCTCGGTGCGAGCGTAGAATATAAAAAGCATCATATCCATTATAATAATATATATATACCGTCGTTCGGAAGTTCAGAGAGCAGCGCTGTATCACGTTTCATCAACTCCGCAAAAGTTGAAAGTATCAAGTCTGTTTATTTGCAAAATTAATGTTCATAAAATCTTCGTTTGAACTGCCGCTCCAATTTCCCTAAGTTTACCCGAAGCGATAAACCCTTCAACTTATCTGACGCATATTTTTAGG
>JAHDVE020006031.1:0-41898 GCA_022606495.2 Halesus radiatus | reverse complement strand
CCTCGTATCTAGGATGAACGAAGTATGTATGAAAAATAAGCTAATGATGAATGTAAGTAAGTCTGAAGTCATGGTGTTTGAAAGAGAGAGTACGAAAACAGTGTGCAATATAGTTGTGAATGATGAATACTTGGAGCAGGTAGATGAGTTTGTGTATTTGGGAAGTATGTTTACGAGAGATGGAAAGACTGATAGGGATATTGAAAGAAGGGTGAATGCAGGAAACTCCATTAACGGAGGACTGAACGTGGTTGGCGCAATCAAAAAGTTGTCCAAAGAAGCGAAGCTAGCAGTCCACAATGGAGTGCTGATATCAACTCTGATGAATGGCAGTGAGGCATGGAACTGGCAGAGGAAGGATGAAAGTAGACTGAATGCTGTAGAAATGAGATCTCTGAGACGAATGTGTGATAAAACCATATATGATCGTGTGAAAATGTTGAGATTCGTAAAGAATGCAAGGCTGATGTAAGCGTAGTGAGCAAGATTAAGAAAGGGACGCTTAGATGGTTTGGTCATGTAGAGCGAATGAATGAAGAAAGGAGTGTAAGGAGAATATATGACGCGAATGTGAATGGAAGAAGAAGCCGGGGACGTTCAAGGAAGACGTGGCACGATCAAGTGAATCAAATACTTGAGTCGGGCCATGTCAGAAGTCGGAATAACAGAAGGGAATGTATGAGACGCTGTATGAAAGTAAATGAAGCAAGAAGTGTATGCCAAGATCGAGTTGTTTGGCGGTCCGTCCTCTCTGCCTACCCCTGCCGAGAAACGGCGTGATGGTTAGTTAGTTAGTTAATCTATACAAGATGAAAAAAGTTCATGGATATTTGACGGTCTCCCTTCTCCAAAGGGCCACCAGGGGGGATTCCATCCTTGCAGCTGTGGCAGTAAAGATAGTATTCTTGGATTGGCGTACTCTATACCAGTGCTCCACAACCTTTTCTAATCTACGGCACACCAAAATTCTACCTAGAATTCCGCGGCACACCAAAAGCTATAATATATAGGTATTAAATTGAATTTTACAATAAATTTTCGTACATTGCATTTGACCGCGGCACACCTGTATTCGGCTCACGGCACACCAGTGTGCCACGGCACACCGGTTGCGGAGCACTGCTCTATACCATAAGCTTCTCATGCTTTTGACGCAATTCATCAAAAAAGTGGAATTTAAATATTGTGGGCAATTAACCATCTCAGTCACCTCCCTTAACAGGAGAATTACAAAAAAATATTGTGAACCCTTAACAATCTTAACATCTCCGTAAAATTTTGATTTATTAATGTTTTAATAATTACAATTCCCAGATAAATGTCGGTGAGGGAGTTGTATTCCCAGTTTACGCCATACACCACGACCCGCGCTACTACAAAGACCCGGAAACCTTCGACCCGGAGAGATTCTCAGACGAGAGCAAGGGAGACATCAAGCCGTTTTCCTATATGCCATTTGGAATCGGCCCCAGAAATTGCATCGGTGAGTGAGCATTTTATCTAATAACAAAAATTAATTCCAATTCCAGTTCAGGTTTCAGCTCCAGCTAATACACTGTTCTTATTACTCTTGTTTTTTTTATCCTCCAGGTTCCCGTTTCGCCCTTTTGGAAGTCAAGTCAGTGATTTTCCACCTTCTCCGGAAATTCGACTTCGTAAAAGTCTTACGCACCCAGGATCCGCTCCAGCTGAAGCTAGACTCCTTCGCTCTGCAAGCGAGCAACGGCTTCTGGATCGGTCTAAAGCTAAGGATTTAAATGGATGTCATAAAAACACGTCTTATATAAAGAATTTGTAAATCAGTGATGGACAACCGGTGGTCGTGCTGCCCACTTAAAAAAATAAAATAAAAATCAACAGAATTGTTTCTATTGATATAATTGATTTTTCTTAATGGGTTCCATTTTATATGTGTACACGATCAAATATTGTTTTTGAAAACTTAGAAGTGAGGTTTGTTATTTCTTATTTAATAATAATCATGTTATGATCAAAATATTTAACGGTTTCCGTTTTTACAAAATTCGAAAGGGTATCGCGACAAACTTGTTTGTCTTCAATATTTTAAATAAACACCTGGAAATTACAAGCATTTTTATAAATACAAGTTATTATGAAAGTCTATATGTAGTTATTTTTTGTTTATAATAGGTAGGTATGTACCAACTGGCTCTGGACAGTTGAGACGTTTGTACGGTATTTACATAAAAAAGTTATCTAGACTGGTGACGCCAAAGACTGCAAAGTTAACCCTACTTCCTGCGCCCCACGAGCATCTTAACATTTAAAATTATCCCTATAAGTATGGTACAATGTTTATTTGATATTTCACACTTTTTACTATAACATTATGCTTTAAGTGGGAGAGGGACGTCGGAGAGTTATTATTTATTAATTCAAAATAATGATAGTATTATTACGCAATACGATAAACATAATGTTTTTAAATAGAAAAATATTTATTAAATATTTATCAAAATCCAATCAGAAATATTACTTTTTTCTGACCGTTCCATTTCATGTTTTACAAAATATTTAAAATACTTATATGATTTTTAAAGTGGAGAAAAGTATGTTTAATAATTTGTCGTTGCGTTTTTGTAAATACACAATTTTTTTTTTTGTGATGCGGATTACAAATTTTGGTTACGTCTATTTGGTTACGTAAGCCTATGTAAATTTATAAAATATTTAATAAATATTTTTCTATTTAAAAACATTATGTTTATCGTATTGCGTAATAATACTATCAATATTTTGAATTACTAAATAATAACTCTCTGACGCCCCTCTCCCCATTACATTGTAAACGGTAAACTGCAAACTTTGTAAACATGGTATCTCCTAGTGTACAGGCACAGTACCCCCGTAACCCTTGTAATACATTGATATCGCAGAGATGAAGAAAAAAAATTGTAATAATGAAAATATCTTAATCATTGAAGAAGATAATAAATATTAACACATCCCAAATAAAACACGAATCCGAAAAAACAACAGAAAAATAAAAAGGAGTCAGTGAGTCGCATCTGGAAAAAAAATAATTTAATACTTCTTTCCAGACTTCTAAAATAAGTCAATAGATGTCTCATATAAATAAAAATCGGGTGGGTATATAAACTGTTCATTTTTAACTTTACAGATAGTTAGGGTTTTTTATCCAGTTACGATCTTTTCCCTAAAAAGTCATGAAATGTAATAATAATAAACTCAGTCATTTAAATAAAACCATCAGATGGTGATAGTAATAAGGCCAAAGTGCCGCAGTACTAGTTAGCTAGAAAACATGAGGGGTATCTGCATAAGCCCCAGCTAGGTAGAGGATTACGAAAGAATCCGTAAAATCAAAAAAAAAAAAAAATCTTTACAGATAGTTCTCTTCTCTTCATTTCATTTAGAGCGGGGTCGCTAAGACTACTAGAAAATAATGCGCTCGATTGAACAAAGGGGATACAAAGGGACTTGTTTTTAACATTTTTATTTTTTTAATATTAGTTATAAGATATTAAAAAAGTCTGTGTACTATTTTAAACTTTTTGTATAAATGTATAACTGTCAACTAAACAATAATTGTAAATTATAATACGTACCCGATGCTTCAATATCCATCTTGAAAACATTGTGATTTTTAAATAGGGGAAAATCTGACGAGCGTCGTTACTTCGTCAACAACTCAGGCGCAGCTGACCGATATTGGCCGTGCGAAAGATGACTCGACTTTGCGCGTATGCCCAGGATATTTATTGTGTTGCGTTAACAAAAAAAAATCGTACGGAACATTGCGAACTGGTTTATAGAGAATATTTTAAAGATATTTGTGATCAGTTTGAAGAAAATACTTACATATATTTTTGGCTCCGTAATTTAGTTACTAAATTTTAAATTATTTAGCTAGTACCTATAGTACATATTGAAAAGGTGAATGATTACGAAAATAAAAAAAAATAATGAATAACATAGTTTTAACCACTATTTTAATAATAAATATCAACACGTTTCTGAACTAATGGTTCGTTCACCAGGATGTATTTACAGTTTGTAAAATAACAAAGAAAACCAATTATTTTGTATTTACTTTGTCATGTACCATTACGATAAATAACTAACTACTTACCTATAATTAGTTTTACATATTTTATAACTGATGTACATAATTAAATCCATTGAATTTATCGTACGATTAAAAAAGAGCACATAAAAACGAATAAAAAAATACGGTCCGTCATTATGAATACACAAAAAAAAAATATTTTTATCTGGAAGATAAGTGGCTATTTCTGCGTCTTGCATTATTACCAAAATTATACCACGGTGTCCGGGAACTAGTGGGACAAGCGGAAAACTGGTGAATCCGCATCACATAGAGAACAACAAAAAACAATCTTTTTCGATCGGAGCATTTCTATTTATACTTTTGGATTTTTCCTTTTTACAATTTTTCTGCATTTGAAGAGTTAAGGGTTTAAGGGTTCTTGGAGCCGGGCTTAGACGTTTTCCAAAAGGCAATACACAGCTGATAGTAATCCCGTAGCCCCAATAATTTTGAATTTTACCTAAAAAAATCTGTTCAACTAAAAAAACAAGTTGTACCACAAAATCACTCCAAATGAGATGTAGATTTACCAGTTTCTCGTTTGTACCACTAGTTTCCGGATACTATATATAAGAGTCCCCACAATATTGAAATAAAAGTAATTTTTTGGTTTGTGTCTGACATGTAAATAATTAAATTTTTGTAAAATAAAATTAATTGGTACTGCAAGCCATAAATAAAAATTTTCAAGAGAGGAGAATTCTACCTGGTGAGAGACTCCCATTCAGAATTTTAAGGTGAGTTTTGCTTAAGATGACTTAAGCGATCTTTAAATCCCCGAATATATAGTTAGGTATATCCCAACCTTCACCTTCCCCCTGCCCCAACCAACTTGCGTCAGCCTAATAACGCTCCCCGAAATTGGGACACTACAGTTCAACGGTTCGGAGAATTTGGTGCGGTATTAACAAAAATAATCCAAAAATATACTTTAACAATTATAATATAATTATAAAATACACCTTTTTTAATTGAAAACTGAAATTCAGAAAAAATGTGTCTTTTTTTAAAATTTACATAAAATTTGCTCTGCTTATCATTCATAAGCAAAACACTGCGTAGTCAACATCGTTATTTGTTCAATGGTAATCAGTTATGGAACATCATGAAATCTATCATCGACTATATATATACAGACATTAATCTGCAGTAGACATTAGACAAACTACTGCTCCGGAGTCCGGAGACCTACTCGAAGTATTTTGAGTAGGTCTCGAAGTATCTTCTGTCCCTCCACCAATATTTACTGCCAATTCCAAAGGAATACTATCATCTTTTAAACCCATGATACTAGAAGAAGCAGGGAAGTTAATTCTAAGGTCTCCAAATAAACAGTGTGTTTATGTTGTTCTTGATCCTATCCTAACGTGGCTTCTCAAGAAATTTTGCAACGTGTTAGCCACTTTCCCGGTTCACGTGTTTAATAAGTCCCCAAGCACAGGTGACTTCCCCGAACAACTAAAGTCCGCAATAGTCACCACAATAATAAGAAAAACCACAGCTTGTTGGAGATAATTTGGGTAATTATCGACCCGTCTCAAATCTGCATTTTGCGCCAAGAATACTAGAAAAAAAATACGGCTTCGCAAATCAGCAATGAGCCGTTCAACATTTTTCATAATATTCTCAACTTAGCAGCAATTAAAACAATAAAACATTTTTAATACTTTTTGCAGTGTTTCTCATAAAACGTTTGAATAGTCACATTTAATAAGGTTACAGCCAACATTTCTGTACCCGAGAAACATATGGCTGCCAAAACACGAAATTTTCGCAGGAGAGTCGAAAAACTATGTTTTTTTAGAGAATCTAAAGATAATTTTTTTCTTCAAATTACCTATCTAAATATCTAAGGAAGTTATGAAAGATTTGCTAAAAAAGATATTTTTTTGCATCTCCTAAAGATTTCATATTTTGGGTTTGCATCTGTATGCTTCTCGTATAGGTACATATTTGTATTGCTGTATTGTTAGGCCTATATTCACTTTTTATTATTAGGGAGAGATAAGATACAGAGATTGTACTTAAATAATGACAGAAAAATGATTACCATGAATTTTTATTTTTACCATCCTAGGATTAGGTACTTTGCCGATTTGCAACCAATGCTATGTGGGAGAACGTATATAAAAAATAAAAAAAACAGTAATTTTTGTAAATAATAATTCTATGAAAAAAGTTAAAAAAATATAAGTTGAAACATCATAGTTGCTAACACCTACTTACTACCCGGTTTTGCCTGAGATCCCTTTCTTATTAAAAAAAATTAAGCAAGCAATATGGGGTCCTGTCTCAATTTTGACAGTTTGATAAATTTTTCAAATCGTATTATTAATCGTATTGGAAATTACTTTGCGAGCTGAAAACAGTTGTATTGACTTAGAAATTCCAGATGGAAAAAGTGGAGCTAGAGCTCATTTTCTCACCGTTTGAGAGATTTTACCGCTTCAGAGAGTCACGTCGATTTCAGCATCATGGTTTAGATACGTAAGGAATAAGGTAACACAAAACACATTTATTGTATTGCCTTTATTTGCAATCCATGCAATTTCAAAATATGTCTAAAATAACAGCGTAATTATATATGAGTAACAGCAAGTCATATCCCCCCAGAACCAGAAGTTTATTTGATAATGAGATATGTAATTACTTTATCTACATTTAATGGGCATATTATACAACACAATATATTCTGAGTAGCAAATAATTATACTCGTATACTCGATAGACCATTTTTTCAAATATCATATTTGCAGAATTTTAAAGATCATAAAACCATTTAAAAAAATAAATATGGATGTAAATCAGTCTTTTTATTTTGGCGCTCTCGCAGCAGCCGGCAGCTTTTTATAAGCGCTCCAGTTTATCTGGGAAATATTGCTTAGTTCTTAATTTTTCCGGTGTTAAAGTAGCGTAAAATAACCGCAATAATTTATAGGTTACATTTATAAAAATCATATAATTTTAGTGTGGCCGTTTCGGGCTTAAATCAAGTTTATAATAAAAAATCAAATAAAAACCCAAATATTTTAACTTCAAATCTGTCACGTTGTTCTAAACTAACCCAAAAGCATCGGTCGGTCGAAGCGTTCGACACATGTGCTTATTAAAAGACCTTTTTGCTTGTTAAAAGTGTCCCAAAGTGAATTTTTTACAATGTTATTCTTTGAACTGTGGTGATTGTAAACAATATCGTATACGAGCTAGACAACTCAAACTTTAATGGTGAATGTGCTATTTTGGAGCCTTTAATAAGCTGCAAAGATATCGCTGTATCACCTTGAACACTGTACCACAACTGCAATCCGCAAAATTAGATTTCGTGGCTACCGAGAAAGGCGCAATAGGAAATAAAAACATTTGACGAGAAGATCTTCTGCTGTCACAGCGACCTGAGTTCTGACCTCCAGTTCACGGAGCAGATCCGGTGCATCATGCGGCCCACGGACGTGCCCGAGAAGGCTGCTCCGCGGCCTGCTGTGGTCCGCCCCCACAAGGATACCACCGGCTGGGGCGAGAAATAGACGACACGCTGATGTGGTCTTTCCAGATCCTGAAGCCGGCCGACGAGCGCCACCTGGCGTATGGGCAAACCAACACCGAGCGTCCCGTCACGCAGCCCAGGGGAGTCACCAACAAAGACAAAGAAGATTGGAAGATAGGATCAGTACCCCCGGCCCCCGTCCTCACCCGCCGCCCAACTTCACATAACTCCTATCATTCGTATTAGCGACTTGCAATATATCGTAAGGAATAAATACAGATAGCTTCTATTATTTTTTTTTCAATTAAACATGTATGAAAACTTAGACCAAGCCGTATTTAGTTTTGATAATTTAACTGCATCCTTTATATGGTCTATAAATAATGTGTAATGATAGTATTAAAAATGTCATAATTTAATATAAGATAATATTAAATAAAGTAAGATTTGTAAAGCGCCCTTGGTGATTTCACAAAAACGGCGCTATAAAAATCATCCGAATATTATTATTATTATTATTGGTGACGTCCGTGGCAGCGTAGTAATATCCGTGGCTCAGGAAACCTAGAGGTCACGGGTTCGAAACGCGACGTTGGAATTTTTTTTCCACCGTTCAAACAATATTTCAAAAAAAAATCTTTTTTTAGTAAAATTAACTTTTTAGTAAAAGTGAAAAAAAATAATTTTTTTTTTGCAAATAACAAAATATAAGTATCTTCCGGTATCTTCCCCATTTTATAATCATTCTAATTCTCGTCATTGAGAATACTGTATTATAAGATGGTGTAACACTAATAACAGGTCACAACAAGTCTGCCTTCTGACGTTACAAAACACTGTGAGAAGAATAAATAAATTGTTAGTGTTAGGGAAAGGTATTGTCATAGTCGTTAGTTACTTTGAGTTACAAGTGTTCCCTTCGGTTTGTCACTTCTTGTCAGCGGGTGTCTTGATTCTTCTTGTATCGCCTGTTTGTTTGATGTCTTCAGTTCAGTGGGTCTTTAGTCTGACGGATTTCCGCGGCTTATCCTAATTCCAGAAAAAATGGAAAAATAATGGAGACTTATATCCAAAGTTGGAAGCTAAAAGGCTCAAGAAGAAGAATGAGTTCTAGGTCTCTACTAGAGCTCATTTCTAGTTCACGTGTTGTCCTCTAGTTCATTAATGTTTTCCTAGACATCTCATTTGTTTGATGGCATACTGATTTCTTTATTTTATTGTCCTCAATGCTTCAATCAGTTTGGCAAGTGTTATTTGCCTATATACCTCAGTGATCGAATGAAACATCTGCGTTTTCCTTTGTTAAGTTTGGCTTGAGGTGTCTCGGTGACGCCATATTCTCAGATTAAATATTTTATATTTAGCGTGTGTGTTGTTTAATTGGATTCTCTATATCTGGCGGAAAAAAAATTGTTTAAAAGTTCTTTGGTGTTGTCAATAATAAACTGTCAATAATATACGAGTAGATAGCTCGTTCACAACTAATCTTTGTTCGAGGATTGTGTATTTTTAAATTCAGAATATATTTATGACTCGTTCAATTTAATATAATTCATGACGTTAAAAAACAATAATGTCGACAATGTACGTTTATTATTTTTATAGTTCGAAATTGAAATGATTTTTTGTTGTTGTTGCAAGTCCGTTTATTTTGAGGTTTTTTCTTGATAATGTGTAGATGATGAACAAACCCGGCTGAATTTCTATCTTTCCCTGTCTACCTTTATGATTTCCTAATACTCTCACACATTCATCTGATTTTCTGTAACGTAATTTAAAAAAATCTTATAACATAAATTTGTAATAACATATTAAAAGTCGTCAGAATTTTTTTGTTCTCTAAATTAAAAGGTTTTGCTTATTTAAATATATTAGTAAAATTTATCGCTTTCCAGATGATTGCATTAAGCATTACGGAGGTATTGCTACTGTTCCTGGTAGGTCTCCTGACATCTCTTTACCTGTACGGGGTATGGGAGGATGGCTACTTCAAAAGGAGAGGTATCAAGACTCCGCCAATTCCCTTGCCTTACTTTGGGAATTTGATAGACTGGCTATCAGGCCGGAAACACTATAAAGAAATTGTGAAGGAGGCTTACGACTCTTTCCCGAATGAGAAGTAAGTAAAACATTAATTGATTTTAAACTATCTGAAATAGTGTTTTTAGTATCTGGAAATTCTCAGAGACCAAGTTCACTATCTCCGATAAGATTTTCAAACTAGTATTTTTTGTAAATTTGTAATCTTTCAAATATAGCTCCGACAGAGGAAGGGTACTTCCGAAACCGGTCGATAATTATTTATTTATAATTTATTCAAACGATTGGTAACTTTGTGGTGTTATTATTAATTAAATAATTTCAAAATGTACTTTGTTTACACCACTTTTATAAAAATAAATAAATATCTTTACATGTTTCGACAGCAATGCTGTCATAATTATTTATTTTTATAAAAGTGGTGTAAACAAAGTACATTTTTTAATGATTTAACTCATTATTTATTCATTTATTTACGTCCATTACAGGCTTTTACATGAATATTTACAAATAATATTGAAAAGGTACATATGTATTATAATAGATAACATAAAAAGAAACGACATAATTTGACGTTTTTATACACAGTTAAATAGTTTCAAATAACCTAGCGCGACTCAATGAAAAAAACCGTACGAATGCACGCTTATACTCTAATAATATGTCAACAGCATCGAAGTATTTGTTCTTCGGATGTTTAATTCGTCGCATAGGGAAATAATATTGCTGCGCTGAAGTTGAATTGTCACAGTAAAATGGTAGATACTGTCTTGTCTATATATTAAATTGAAGTGGTTTAAAACAAATTTATGTTTTCTTAAAAATAAAACAATAACTTTGTTTACATCACTTTTATTTATACTTTTGCCGACCGGGTTTCGCTACTACCGTAGCTTCTTCAGAGCAGTATACAACTAAACTATGAACTAAGATACACATGTGTTATCGATTGATAAAAACAGGCGAGTGGAGGGCCAAGGGTGGGTGATTAGCAGGTACCTGCTGACCGGGAAAAATACAGGGACTAGTTTACTGCCTAAAAATGGAACCGTCATTCGACTAGATAACTTAGAAGCGTTTGAAACAAGGAAAGCCAAAAACACTAATAGTAGACTCATAAATAATCAAATAAATTTATATAAAAGTCCAATTCTTAAATTATTCCCAATAAACAAAGTACACACCCTTCCCGGTCAGCAGGTACTGATCTCCCACCCTTGGCCCTCCACTCGCCTGTTTTTATCAATCTATAACACATGTGTATCTTAGTTCATATTTTAGTTGTATACTGCCCTGAAGAAGCTACGGTAGTAGCGAAACCCGGTCGTCAAAAGTATAAATAAAAGTGAGGTAAACAAAGTTATTGTTTTATTTTTTAAATTATAATGTCACATCACCAAGTTACCGCTTCATATGAAAATACAAATATATGTGTTTATTTACTATAATTATGGGAAGCCACAAAGTAAATACTTTTTACGAATATGTAACATGACCAAGTGGGTACTGACAGACCATGTGGAAGCGACCCGCAAGTAGATAGCAGAAGAGGTGAACTGACTACGAATAGATAAGGAACGGAGTCAGTGGAAAACATTTTTGGAGGAGTGTTTTGTAGCGCTGTGATAAGGAATCTTGTAGAATCGCCTTCAAAATATAGTGCACTCCGCCCCGGAGGGTCTTTTGTACAATGCGGATACTATAACAGAGGGAAAACATTATGGTGTTGTTTTTATCTTTCGCGATACAACTCTGGTCCAGTGGAATAATTATCTGCTTTCTCCACAAAGAGGGCATAGTTAAAAAAATCTACTATTTCTTCATAAGATGTAAAAATAACTTATCAAAAAAAATAAATAACTTTTTTAATACTAGAGTTACGGAGCATCTAAGCTGTGTTTAAGTAATAACAATTATTCTGAATTTGCCAACCATATTTTGGAAACAAATAATTCTTTTGACATACATAAAACTTTTAATTTTTTACTATAACTGGTAACAATTACTTATAACTGGTTTACAATTAGATAAAAAATGAAATTTTAGAACTAGAAAAAGTGTTAATAGTTAATAAAATAATATTAAAATATATATATTTTTTTTAAGAATAGTTATCTAGTACATTTATTTTCACATTTACGATATTATTCAAATAAATTTTAATAATTGTAACAGTTATTATTTTACTTTTTATGCGTTGCATATCTTGCTCTTTATTTCATTTAATTACTTATTTAAAAATTTTGTTTGTGTTTTTAATTTGTTCTATTTTCTTAAGATTTGTCTGTACTTGTCACTATTTTTAGTAAGTTGTTTATCCTGATGAGGGGAGCTTTGCCTTTGAAACATGTAGATATTTATACATTAAATACAGTGGTTTTAAACAAAGTGATTATTACGAATTAAAAAAAATCTATTATTCATATTTAAAACCGTCTGTATTTGTTTCAGATACTTTGGCTTCAGGGAATTTCGATCAAAAGTGATTATCCTTAGAGATCTGGAGCTGATTAAAAAGGTTGCAATTAAGGATTTCGACCATTTCGCGGATCATGATGTGTTCGTGAACTGGGACAGGGAACCTCTGTTGGATAATAACTTATTCTCACTTAAAGGTAAACACTAAATATGTTTACTGGGACGCATCTTGAAGGTCTCAAAGTTTAATATTTGAGACGTAAAAGTGATCTCTTTCAAAAGTCTCAGAAATTTGAGTCGGGAAAGATACGTATGGTCTGCAAATCAGCAGACTTTAGATACAAATTAAGATGTAATTAAAAGTAAGTAATTGAGGTTATGGATTATGGATGTAATTACAGGACAGAAATGGCGCGAGATGAGGTCTACATTGAGTCCCGCCTTCACCAGCTCCAAGATGAAGGGGATGTTTGAGTTTGTCACTGAGTGTGCAGAACAACTGTCCAACTACTTGTTGGAAGAGATGAAAGAGCGTGAGCATAAAGGTAACAACGCTTGATAGATACCTGATGTTTAGGTGTGTTTATAAACCTGTGAATGTCTTCAATACAAAAGAAAAATTATTTTTCAGTCAAGGGTCTTGTCGAAGTAGAACTAAAAGATCTCTTCACCAGATACTCCACTGACGTCATAGCCACATGCGCATTCGGCGTCAAGGTGGACTCTTACAAAGAAAAGGACAACGAGTTCTTTACCAAAGGGAAGCAGAGTATTAGCTTTGCTAAAACGACCATGTCCCAGATATTGATGCTTTCATTTCCCCCACTTATTAAGGTACGTTATAATTTACACACTGATCAATTAAAAATACTACCACTTTTGAGATACTAAAAGTTAAGTTTAAAAATATCTTTTAAAATCACTTAATTTGCTATGTAGAATGGTGTTGGATTGAAATAAAATGAATAAGTGCTTGAAAAGTTTTTATTACATTTATAGCTATTGAACATTCCCGTGCTAGCCAAACACGTGGCTTCCTTTTTCAAAAACCTGGTACTATCCTCCATCGACACCAGGGAGAAGAAAAACATCATCCGGCCAGATATGATTCACCTGCTCATGGAGGCCAAGAAGGGAAAGTTGGACCATAAGGAGGAGGGAAATAGCAAAGATACCGGCTTCTCAACTGTCGAGGAAACTTACTTGGGAACGTCTAGAGTTGGAAGTAAGAGTATTATTTTTCTTCCACGAGTGGCTGATAAAATACCATGTGAACTTATTGTATTTTACTAAATATTTCTTTGATCCCCTTTGATTTTTCTTTGAAAATTGAGGAGAATGCTATAAGTATTACTGTGTCGGACGTGGTCGCCAAAGCATAAATGATTTAAATTGCATTGCATTTTTCCACGGATCATCTTGGACCTACTCCACGATCTAGCCTCTGATTCCAACCCCGTATTGCTAACCATCAATGAATTCTCCGACCCATCTCCCCCCACGCCAAAGCAATAAAAAAACTGATTGGACATATTTTCGTACAGAGTCGGGGAAAAATTATGCATTAACCACTCCATCAAAAATTTTAAATATTTAGATATGGCAATTGACAACTTCGCCTAATCAATTGTCTTTTATAAGGAATCTCAAAAATCACTTCTCGAGCAATCCCCTTTAAATCTCAAAAGGGCCTCGCACATACAATGAAAGGGCTTATTGCATTTAAATATAATCTTTGCCGCCAATGGTAAAAAACAAATTCTAGAATAAAAACCACCATCAACTGTATGCAAGCCCTAATTAGAAAAAAAAACTAATTGAGAACACAAATTCCACTTGGAACATGAAAATTTGAGAGGTAAACTGACAGTATTGAAAAACAATTCAGCCCCAGCTTCAAACATGCAGATCTCGATCACATTGCAAATGTCAACTGCAAAGTAAATAATATTTTAAAACCACTTCCCCCAAAGAACATTCACTTCACAACCCTAGCTGAGATCATCCGAGCCACAAAAACTTGAAAAAATTAAAAAAGGTCCCTGCTCAGACGGTATAACAACTTCACTCTTAAAGCCAAGGAATATTTATGATAGTAAATTTTATCTATACTGCACCCAGGTTACGGTATTTCCCCAAAAGTTGGAAATACACACATGTAATTGTTCTTCGAAACCGGGTAAATATTCATGATAGCAGAGGTCCCTGCTCTCTCCCACCCTTCTCAACGTCTATATACATAACAAATCCTTCGCAGAAAATCTCCATTCACACAAAGCTCTGCACGCAGATGACACCACTGCCATGATTAGATACAGCTCACAGCTCAAGAATATCATACACCGTCTACAAGACAACATAAACAAATACCAAGCATGGTATGACAAATGGCATATAGACATGAACCCGTCAAAGAGCGTAGCCATCTTCTTCTCTTGCAGAAGAGGCGACATGGCTTCCAGAGGTGATATCACGATGTACGGCTAGGTCATCCCATGGCAAAACACCGCCAAATATCTTGGAGTTACAAGACTCATATAGATACCATATACCACACGTCAAAAACACATCCAAAAAAGGTTTATACACTCAAAAACATCACTCTAAAATAAAGTCATCATATACAAAACATAAATACGATCAGTTATCATATACGCCTCCCCCACATGGGCCACAGTCAACACAAAGCCATTCGAAACATTTCAAAATTCAATGCTTAGAAAACTTACCAAAAGTCCTTGGTTTACTAGAAATAGCATAATAAATTCAGGCACAAAACTCCCGACCCTAAAAACGCATATAGTCGATTTAGCCAAAACATTTTATTCAAAACTTGCTTTAAATCCCAACCCAAGCATTTCTTGCTTTGGGCATATAAGTCTCGACGACAACCCAACCTACCCTTGTCCCTCCAATACTCCCCCTTGATATGTGGGCTATAATAGATTAATATAAAAGAGCAACCAAAAATACAAAAAAAATAGTATTCCAGTAAAAAAATTATCAAACATATGTTTTTTTAAATACATATAACTAAATAAATGCATAGCGACACACTCCAAAAAATCTCGTAAAAATATAAAAAAATAGTATTGAAGCCCTAGACGTTGCCATAAGAAGCCCACACATCGGGTAGAAAACAACCATTCCCGAGGTAACCATCAACCACAGTTCGCGAGAGAAAGAGATTGGGTTCTCTACAACTCGCCCGGAATAATCTATATATATATGTATAAATCATTGCAAGTTTGTAACTTTATTTGTTTGTCCTCGATGTTCTCAAAAATCACTGGACCGGTTTCGCTGAAAATAGCACAGTTTGTTTTTCTTTAGTGCCGGGAAGGTTTAGAAAGTAGGTTGAATGAAATCCAATATGAAATACTGTTGCTATAACGTTTTAAAATTAGTGTGAAAAACATTGAACCCGCCATGTTTTATTTTGATTAGCACATAGATATAATACTCTGGTTAGACACAGATGGCATATTCAGAAGAAGGTTTTTTTGGGGAGAATATTTTCAAAATGGAAAACACGAGTATATAGATATATTTTGAAAAAATAAATGTGTTGATTGAAATAAAATATTCAAATGAATGTTTCTTTATTTGGAGATAGTTACTTTCGTTTTTTTTTTTTGTGAAATCAATTATGGCACCCTAATGACATGCAAGAATTCACAACTTCATAAATTTATTCCAAAAAAAAAATCTCGAGCAAGGCCGGGTACACATCAGCTAGTATGATAATAAAATACTAATCAGATGATCCTGGCCAAGACAGCACTTGGGAAACAATTTTAAAATGCCTCCGAGAAAGGGGTATCTGCGCACTCACTGCCATTTGTAACGCCTCTCTGCGCCTCCGCACGCTTTTCAAGTACATAAATGTTATACTCATTCCCGAACCAGGCAAAAATCCCATTCTAGCCCAAAATAATAGACCGATTAGCGTTCTCTCATGCACCGGCAAAGTCCTGGAAAAAGTAATATCATTGAGATTAAAGTTAGTACAATTAAAAACATGTAACGATTTTTTGTATTTTTTGGGCATTAACTATGTAACAATTTCTAGACATTTTGTTTTGAAGAGTTTTATTCACAATGTACATTTGATATCTAATTTTAATTATTTGCTGCCGTAAGAAACCAAAACTGTGGCTTACGTAACAAACTAAAAAAACCATATTCTACCTAATGGTATTGCCTTTTCTAATCATAAATTTAATGAAAGAATAACACATCTGTCTAATCATAAATTAATCATCAAAGAAACGTATTTAATAGAGATGCGCCGAGTACAAGTTTTACCGAGTTACCGAGTATGAGTTTTACTCGGTTTGATGTTTGCCAAACCGAGTCCTCGGCCGAATAACTCGGTTTAAATTCAATTTTAATAAATGCAACTTTATAATCCTCCTGTTTTCATTATATTTCCCAAAATATTATATTACTTTAGTTAAACGGAGTATACTCGTCATTTAAACAGAGTTATTCGGCCGAGTACGAGTAATAAAAAAACGCCGAATACGCCGAGTACCGAGTATTAAACGAGTACTCTGCCCATCACTAGTATTTATTATTCAAAGGATTTAAATATAACATTCACTCACGTAGGTCAGTTGGCGGTCAATGCCTTCCAGAACAATGCCAGCGCGAGAAGTTCGATTAATCTTGTCTTTACCGAGAATAAGATCTCCATAAATATATTGTGTTTTCAGAATGGACAGACGACACCCTCGTAGCCCAAGCTCTGGTGTTTTTCTTAGCAGGTTTCGATACAACGTCACAGGTAGAATGCTTCACAGGCCACCAGTTGGCCGTCCAACCGGACGTCCAGAAGAGGCTGCAGGATGAGGTGGACGAGGTGTATGCCAGAAACAACGGGAAAGTCACGTTCGGCGATATCAACGGGATGAAGTACATGGACATGGTGATTTCAGGTAAATGGAATAACTATATTATTGATTATATATAATAATATGTATAAACAGGATTTCTGTCAATGAGAGTTCCAGTTACCTTACTGCTGCGTTGTATATGAGAAAAAATGGAAAGATTAGAATAGATCTAACAGCGGTATGCCTACACTTTCTTTCAAAGGGTTAATGAATTATAGATGGTTTAGGACGATGTCTATGTGCCTAAGAATTGATGGTGCACTCAGTACCGTCAGAGTTTTCAAGGTCTTCCAGAAACTCTTTATTTGAAATTCTTGATTTTTGGACACTCACTGTTAAATGCTTTTAAAAATAAACTTTCGCTTGGCAGACGCGTGGTTTTGAAATCTTGATAACTGAATGCTTTTATTGAGTCGTGGCTTTTACAGAAACTATGCGGTTATGGCCAGCACTTGTAAGGCTGGATAGGAAATGTGTGAAACCATATACACTACCCCCCTCGAACGATTCGGGCAGTAAAGAGGTTAAGGTAAGCAGGAGACTCTTTTTTTTATTAATTTTAATTGCTGGCAACCTAGGCGTTTATTGGCATAAAATTTTAAATCTTTACATGTACTTTACCCGTCTCACAACAGACATCGTCTAGTGAGACGGGTTAAGTAAATAAATAAATATATAGATATACAAATTAATAACGATGCTTAAAAATACAAAAGAAAATGTGTAACATGTATTTAAAAATTTATTTTATATGTAAAACACATTAAAAATAAATTTTTAAATACAAAGTTTAAAAAGTGTAAATACGAAGCAAAAAAAAAAAAAGGAAAGGTAAATAGGATTATTTAAAAGTGCATAGTAAAAATGTTTAAATTAAAAATATATATATAATAGTAATATGAATAAAAATTAAGATTATGCATGTAATTTGGTGATGCAATTTCTTTTTTTGTTCATTAGCCATGTGTTGACGATTTTATATAAACATTTTAGGTTGTTTTGCGTTACATGTTGAGAGGTTTCTATTAGAAAGATGTTGAATATGAGAGGTGCGAGGTAGGATTCGTGTTTCTTGGCAAAAGTGAATTTAATATTGGGTACTTGAAAATGATTGTGAGATTTAGCTCTTGTGTTTTGTGAGTGAGATGTGTATCAAGGAGATGATTTTATGCAGTTATTATAGATAATTTTTTTAATAAACAACTTTCTTATATCAAGAATGCTATTTGAAATTAATAGGTTTTCTGTAGGATGTCGATATGGTTTTTTAAACATGATTCTAATTATTGTTTTGTGAAATGTGTTTAGCTCCTTAATACAGGTGTCTGCAGGTCCATATCTCATAAGTTAAAATGCTTTGACAAAAATGTTCTGCCTCTAAATCTATCATTTGGAAATTTTGTGGGTTACCAAAATAAATAAATGAACTTTTTACACAAAGCACTGGCGCGAGACTGACAACAGTTTTTATGACAATTTTCTTGTATTTCTAGATTGGGGTAAACGAAATATTATGGATCCCAGTTAATGCCATCCACCATGATCCCCAGTACTACGAGAATCCCAGTAAATTTGACCCGGAGAGGTTTTCCGATGAGAACAAAGGAAAAATAAACCCAATTACCTACATGCCTTTTGGGGTTGGACCAAGAAACTGTATTGGTATATATATCACAATATTTGTTATATATTACTGTAATATTGAAAGTACTTGAAACACCATTTTCCGTGTTTCATAAAATGAGTATCGTCTGTCGGTGAACGAGTTCTTTGGATCGCAAGTAAATGACTTAACTTGATCACTAAATTAAGGTTTATTTTCATTTCCAGGTTCGCGATTCGCCCTCATGAGCATCAAAGCCATAATGTTCTTCTTGCTCACAAAGTTTGACTTCGTCCCGACGGCCAAGACCCAAATCCCGCTGAAAATGGATAAAAAGTACTTCTTCACGATAACAGAAAGAGGATTCTGGGTTGGATTGAAACCAAGAACTAAAGCTACTTAACTTTGTGACGTAAGTAAAATTGACGGTCGATTTTTAAGGATTACGATCCTGGATTAGGTGGAATTAAAAACAAAAAAATTCCCAACCGGATAATAAACGTGGATAATAATAATTTGTTAATAAAGAAATTAAAAACAATTTTAATTTCTTTTATTATATTAACTAGTTTTACTATCCCGCTTCGTACGAGTTTCAACATTCTTTTATCGAAATCGTTTTAGGTTTTTTTTTTAATTTCTAAAAGTTTATTTAAATTTAATATTAACTCTTCTGTCTATTCATATATTATTATTTTCTATTTCATCATCATTTGTCTATAATTTTCATTATTTTTAGTATACTGTTTATCCTGATGAGGAACGTTTCGCTTTCGAAACATGTTGTTATATATATATATATATTTATTAAAAAAGGGGTGTAAATAAAAGTTTTCTTTTTAATTAAAATAACGATTTATTTATAAAAAAAGTTCTACTGGGAAATTGTTATTACGCATGAGAGCTGTTTCGCCTTCCAAAGGCATTATCAAACCACTCACAGACGATCTATTTATATTATTTCTATGTAGGTACTTGAAACGAAACTATTCATTTTTATTATCATTGTCTTATTAATTTCCGAGCAAAGTGATGGTTATATTACACTTTAACGTTTCCCTATTAAAGGCTTTTCATAAACTATTGCTTAAAACATTCTCATTGAACAATATTTTTGAGACTTTATGTTTTTTTATTGTGAGTTTTTGGTACATACATATAAAAAATATATAAATAATGGAATAAACAAGTATTTTACAAAAAAACGTAGAGTTGAAAAAATAACAAAAAATCCACTAAGACAAAGTCTGTGCGTGGGTATTATATTTATTAATAATTTTCAATGTTTACCTGTAGTGTTACTGAAACTTTCAATGGTATTCACTAATTATAAACATAAGATTAAGGTACCGCTAGAGTAAAAAGGAAACATTTTTGAAATGCAGTTCTAAAATTTCACAGGTGCTTCATAAATCAATAACTATTTGACGAATAAATGTATTTGGTGATTATATATTGATTGATTTCTATAAATTTTATGTTTTTAGTATAACAGAAATCAAAGGAGCGTGGATTAGGTTAAAGCTACTTTTTAAAAATCCATATAGCGTCAAGACCAACCCGACAAACCGATTTTTTCATTTGTCCGCATGCAGGACTAATCTTAGGATAAATTCTCCAATTTCCCGTATTTTTGCGCAATATAAGGCAAAAATTCACAATATCGACATTCTTCACAATAATAATAAAAATAATAATAAACAGATTATTTGTATAGCGCCGTTTTTGTGAAAAATCACTATCGATCCGAAGTATTGCGCATGACCACAAATTGATGCCCGAGTATAAAACGTATCAAGAGTATCTCCCATTCCGATCCTATCTTCCTCTTTCTCTTTCTCTTCCTCCTCTCTCCTTCCTTCTTACTCATTTTAAAAAAAAATTAAACATCTATATATAACCAAACTGAGCGCAGGAAATTGTGTTGGCTTACTTTTTGTTAAACTTCCTTTGTATATATATTTGTATTAAAAGCTGTTTGTTTCTTATAAATAAATAAATAATGAAGCTACTCACCAATATTTAACTTGAGTTCATTTATTCCATAACTATTATAAAAAACTTATGAATTAATTGCACAATATAACTTAGGACACGAGACAAGTAAGATGATTAAAATACTGAATAAAGAGAGATAATCTAATCTAGCCGAACAACAGGAAGAGAGTGAATTTATTTGCGAAAATCGACGAATATATTGAATAAGTAGATTTTTTTCCATTAACTACACACAGGAGACCTTGAGGAAAATAATTTTCCTCAGGGCTTTTGTCATTTTTGAGGATGCTATATGTTGTTTTGTGTAAAGGAAAGAGAGGAAGTTCTTGAAAGGAAAAAAATGTTCGAGGGGTGGGTAGGAATCTGGGGGTCAGTGCGTCCAGGAGTTACGTACGTATGAATCCGTTGATCTCACCGCAGTGCAAGGTGATGGGCAGGGAGAGTCCGGCTGGAGAGGTAAAAGGGTCTCCCTATACCGGCCTCTCCCTATCCGGCCCGCCATGCAGTCGGTGGGTGGGCCCGAACAAACCTAACCCCATGAACCCGGATATTTATTGTAATTTTTAGGTTTTATGGCCATAATTCCACACTGCATCTCAGAAATGAATAATTACTCACTGTACCTTGCAAATACCGATGTATTTTGTCTATGGTAACGTCAATCGGCTATCAATCTTGTAAAAAGTAAAGCAAGTTAGTTTACGTAAATCTATTTGGGTTCCCTATTCTTTATTCCAATCCAGAAGCCATTTTCTGGTTCAAAAGTGATGGCCTTTAGTGAAATCTTCATAGGGTTGGAGGTCTTGGCGGAGGGGACCAGCGTGAATTTCTGTAGAAGCTGGAAGATGATGGCCTTGCACTCCATCAGGGCGAACCTGGAACCTAGGAAACAGGCGAAAAGTAAATGTTAGAATCAGTTTGCTTTGCATCTTGGTTTGTAAATCTGCGCACAAGCTTAAATCAACAGTAAAAAGGCGAATTTTATCACAGTGGGTTTTAAATGTTGCAACCCTGAATTCGTCATTTTGTACGATAATTAGAAAGAGACTGACAAAAAGAATGGAACTGTAACCGTTGAGAATATTTCATAAGTTTTTTATGTAATTGATATTAAAATCTTACCAATACAATTCCTAGGGCCAATTCCGAAGGGCAGATACGTCAGTGGGTTGATGGAGCCCTTGTTCTCATCGGAGAATCTCTCGGGGTCGAAAGTATCGGGATTTTCGTAGTATTTAGGGTCGCGATGGATCTCGTGAAGAGGGATCCATAGTGCGTCACCGACATTTAACTAGAAATACAAGATATTGATGAAATAGAACGTTTTTACGTTGGAAGAAACAGAAAAATTGTGGGAAGAAATAGTGGAAACGGAGCTACCGTAGAATGATACCGGGTGTGGCGTAAGATATGCTATGGGGCATTGTCATGGGGCCAAAGGAACATAGGTTGGCTGACTGTTGAGTGGGTTGGCTCAGGGTGTATGAGGTGTGTTTGATGATTCTGCGTGTAGTTGAACTTTTTTTTTGCATTGCAAGTAATTTACAAAATATAATTAATTAAAGGGTATTCTTGGTCATGTATACCTAATCATAAAAGAGAAGTTCTTGTGTCTGATAAGGGAGCCACGATTCTTAATTTGGTAGTTACATAATATTTAATTGGCTTCTATTTATAAAATGTTTTGTATGAAATATTTATGTATGTAACTTTTTTTTAAAGAAGAGTTAAATTTTAATTTTTGTTCTGATTGGTCATTAATACAGCGCATTTCAATTGGGACGTTATTGTAGTTTTTTAGCTTGATAAATATAATCATTTTGCGTTTGAGTTGTTTTAAAATTAGATTTTATGAATTGACTTCCATTTCTCATAAGTTTGTAATATTAGTGATTTTCTTTAAGATTTTTCTCTTTATTCATTTTTATAATACAAACTTGCTTAAATATATCTTCAATATTTGATACTGGAAAAGCGATTTTGTTAACAAGGTGGATTTTTTTTAAATATAGCTTTTATGATGAATCTTTGTGAAACTTTTACTGAATTTAAATTACTTTTATAAGATCCTACCCAATCAATAATATCGTAGACAAGCAAAGGGTGAACAAGGGCGTAGTACATATTTTCATGATATTCTAAATTTAATTATTTCCTCGTAATAAAAAATTTCTTACAGTTATCCCCTTTTCAGCAGAGTTATTTGGAGGTGGAAGAGTGTAGGTTTTCACACATTTTCTGTCCAGCGCAACGCCGGGTGGCCAAAACCTCAATGTTTCTGTAACACAGTTAATATATTTTTCAAAAAAACTCAACGTCTTCAATATTATTTTAATGGTTAAAACTTGATTAAGGACTTATACCAAAGGTCGAAAAATGGTTATTCTTCGTTTTTTCTTATGACCTAGCGAATACTTTAAAATTGACTTCGAATATATAAATAATAAAAATCACACCTGTGATAACCATATCCATGTACTTCATTGCATGCAGATCAGTGTAGTTGACCTTCTCCCCGCACTTGGCTGATACTTCATCTACTTCCTCTTGCAGCCTCTTCTGAACTTCCGGGTTCACAGCCAACTCATGGGCGGCAAAGCACAGTAGGTTGGATGACGTCTCGTAGCCGGCAAGGAAGAAAACTACGGCTTGGGCAGTTATCTCGTCCTCGGTCCAATCTAGAGACAAAATATTATTTATACAAGAAGTTAAAAACCTTAAAGGGAGTTCTGGAATCATTCTCTTGGAGTGCGGAGGAGAAATAAGTCACAGGCGGGCGCTTTTGTTTTGAGTTTACTGAAAGGTCATGTAATCAGAATAATAAAGGGAGGTTACACATGTAAACAATAGTGTTTTACCAATGAAGAACCAAATGTTACAAGGACTGCAAGAATAGTCGGGATCTTAGAATCTTAGATAAGTAGCTAGTAGATTTTCATTAAGAAAATAGAAATTGGACGGGAGAACTAAGAAAAAAGAAGTTCGCCTCTGATTCAACATAAAACGGTTCAGGATTATGGTAGTCGCCCTCTACTGTTAAACCAAGTAGAAGCCAATAATAGCGACCTTCTCTTTTCACTGCTTGATGAACACTTCTAAAGCTCTTTCCATCATTCTTAACTGAAAAATTCGCTTTACAAGAGGGTTAGCAGTAACAATATATTGACACGGACAACACCCAGACCGAAAACCACACCCTCAAAGAACAAATTAATGAAAACGCAAGTGATGTTGTTTCAACTAACTTCTCTTGACTGATTGCTTCCCCACTGCCGACTCCAGCACCGTGGCAAACCCGGCCTCTGTGCTGCCTTCCTCCTTGCTCTCGTGCTTCAAGGAGCCCTTCTTGGCTTCCATCAACAGTTGGATCATGTCTGGTCTGATGATGTGCTGCTCCTCGCGAGTCTTCATGGTGGTCAACACCAGGTTCCTGAAGAATGCGCTGACTTTTGCAGATAGGATAGTAATGTGTAGCATCTGAAATGGAAAAAAGAAAATGATCAATTTAGAGTAATGAAAAGTCACGAGTTTTTTCACTTTGAATTCAGGATAAGGCTTTTTTCCTATTTTTCATTCCACTTTGTGTGAAACTAAAAAAATCTAAGAAGAATGCTTCGAAATGGATCGAAATATTTTTTTGAGACACATGTTTTGGCAGATGAAATCAAAATACCTATTTTACAGAATAGTTGAATAATTGCCCTCGAATGCTCATGGGTCAGAATCGAAACGTTTCTTGAAATAACTTTAGCCAAATTTAACGTACCTAATATGGCTGTTCAAAAACTTTCTCTTTCCATTTTTCGTCTTAATCCACTCCCTCACTTCCTACAGCTTCACACTACCCCAAATCGTCCCTCTGCAGCAAAAAGCCACCAAATACGACATTGGCAAAAATCGAGTTAAAAGCCAAATTAGACACCTTTCAATATTGTGTATTCAGAAAAAAATCAGCAGATCTCTACCGGTCGTTATTGTCCTTATTATTTGATTGTCATAAAATCAAAAAATCGATTGCCGCTCATTTTGAACCGAATAATCATGATCATCTAATTTTTTTTATTGTGAATATCTTTCTAAACACAGCATCCCCGAAGATGACATAGGCTTTCAGGGAAATTATTTCCCTCAGGGCCTCCTATACGGATTTGATTACTTTTTGTTGCGGAGAGACGAAGTGGGTATGCTATCGTCCACCAGGACCGGACAGCTGAAACTCTTGTGCTGTATCACATAAAAAAAACCTTCAGAGGAAAATATTTTAAATTTATTACAAACTTTGTTTAATTATTTTTCTATTATTATAAAAAAATAAATTAACTTGAATGGAACAGAGATGATAAATATTTCATAATAATATAAATTTTACTCACCAATGTAATATCCTAAACAAGTGAAAATTTTGAGGTTTAATAGGTGTGCGAATTGTTCTCTTCGGTAAATTGTAAACCCAAATTATTCAACGAGACACTGAAAAAAAGTCGCGTTGATCTGGCGGTGGATCTCAATATAAAAAAAAATGAAATAAAAGGGAGAGACGAAGATATCCACCAAATGTTCTCTTAGTTTCAAAATATGTTTACCTTTATAAGACTCGGGAATACGATCATGAAGAAAAACTTGACGATGACGATTCCTTTGAAGTTGGTGGCTTCCTTTCCCATTGTGATGAACTCGTTGTTCTTATCCTTCAGAGAGTTGATCTTTATCCCGAAGGCGGAACTTGCTATCACGTCGTTGGTGTATCTCGTAAAGAGGTCTTTGAATTCCAGTTCCAGGTGACCATTATCTGAAATGTAAAAACCTATTAAAGTATATTAAATTGACTATTTTTTCATTCAACAAACTAAGTACATGTTATTGAATATCCATCAATATTCTGTACATGACGACATAAAAAAAAACATTCCCTCAATTCATTGTTTTTTACATGGAAGTCTTGATCTTTCAGTTTTATCAAATAGTTATTTCGAGAATCCAGCAAATAAAAAAAAATTGCAATAATATTAATAAGAAACACTTAAATTAATAACAATTGCTTTGTTCAAAACTACTATTTTTAAAATGTAAATATATAAATGTTTCAGAAGCAAAGCTCCCCTCATCATGATAAACAATATACCTACTAAAAAAAAAAAATAATTGAAAAAATCAAAAATTATTTTAAAATGTTGAATAAAAGAATTGTATTATTTTTATTATTAATGTAAATAAAATCAAGAAAATAGCAAGGCATAAAAAAATAATGGTAATTATTATTAAAATTTATATTAATTATAATTAATATAATGCGAAATGTGTTCAAAAGAAAAGTTGAATTTTGAATTTTCGCGGGCTGTGTACATTCGATTATCGATTTTTTTTGTTATGTTGGTACACATATGTTTATCATATGTTAACATTATCAGCCATTTTGGATCTGTGGTTTGTTTTTGACAACTGGAAAGATTAGTCACGTTTTTGGGTGTTCTTCGATTTTTTACTTTTTATTATTTTAGTAAAAAATCGAAAAACATCGATTTTTTAAGAAATGCTGATAAGGACATGGAAACAAAGCAAATCTAAAATTTCACTTTAATCGGACTGATGATGCCCCAGAAAACGGCTATCAAGTTCCGACCAAAACTAGGAAATTCCTCCATCCAAATTCACAATTATTAACAATTTTTTTCTAAAAAAAATCAATTTTTTTTTGAAGAAATGCTGATGAGGACATAGAAAATAAAGAAAATCTAAAATTTCACTTCAATCGGACTGATGATGCCTCAGAAAACGAACCTAAAAAAAAATCGAAGAACACGAGGTGTGTCAAAAACAAACCACTTATCCAAAATGGCTGATAATGCTAACATATGATAAACATATGTGTACCAACATAACAACAAAAAATCGATAATCGAATGTACACAGCCCGCGAAAATTCAAAATTCACCCTTTCTTTTGAACACACCTCATATAATATTAATCATAATTAATATAAATTTTAATAATAATAACCATTATTTTTAACTTACTTTATTTGGGGGGCCCATGTTCAGGAGTCCCATAGGGTTCATACAATAGTTCAAAATTTAAAAAAATTATAACCACCTTTATTTTTAGATTTTTTTAACTCTTCGTCGAAGTGCGACATTAAATCTTCCCCACACTCCGTAACAAACTGGAACATCCCCCTCATCTTAGAGCTGGTGAAGGCCGGACTCAGAGTTGCTCTCATGTCACGCCATTTTTGACCTACAATGACGTTAAGTATTAAATTGTGTGAAAGAGGGATGGGTGATAGGCCGGCGCGTGCGCGAATAATGGATTGATGATGGCGGTTGGATATTGGAAATATTATGATAAATGTAAACGATAGGAGTTTAGAAAAGAGTACCTTTATTTAATGTCTCTTTTTATACTATTGTTAAGAATCATCAATTAAGTCGTCACGGTATTTTTACAGCACATTCATTCAATTTTCATACCAGTTAGTGCCACCAGGTTGTTGCCAAACAACGGGTCCATTTTCTCATCCACAATGCTGATGTGATCCTGGAAACTATCAAAGTCCTTGATGGTGATCTGTTTGATAAGCTCCAGATCCGTTACCATGACGATGGGGTTGGATAACTGATGCAAGCCTACGTATCTGGAAAGGTATATATTACGTTAAATTGATCATGTATTTTAACACCCTTCATCTCCCGAAACCTTGATCTATTTATATTACTCAAAAAAAAAAACTTAACGCAAACTAATCATGAAAAAACTTATTTTCCGTAAATCATTTAGTGCATACCTACACCATGTTTTAGTCTCAAGTGGTCTAATTTAAAGCCAACAAACCCAAGAGGTCTTATTTTCCAACAGGAATTTTCAAACTTTTGTTGTTTTCGTTCTTCTAATTTTAATTGTTTACTTTGCTTCAAGCAGCTTAACTTTTTACGAAAAATGGAAAACGCTGCTTCAAATACTTTTAACATCTTAAAGAGCTAAACTATATGTAATACGCACTCACAGATGGTTCCAATTTAAATATTTTTAGAAACAACACTTTTAGCACGAAATGCTATTAACTAACTAACTAACTTACCATCACGCCGTGTCGCCGCAGGGGTAGGCAGAGAGGACGGACCGCCAAACAACTCGATCTTGGCATACACTTCTTGCTTCATTCACATTCATACAACGCCTCATACATTCTCTTCTGTTATTCCGACTTCTGACATGGCCCGACTCGAGTATTTGATTCACTTGATCGTGCCATGTCTTCCTCGGCGTCCCCGGCTTCTTCTTCCATTCACATTCGCGTCATATATTCTCCTTACACTCCTTTCTTCGTTCATTCGCTCTACATGCCCAAACCATCTAAGCGTCCCTTTCTTAATCTTGCTCACTACGCTTACATCACCTTGCATTCTTTACGAATCTCAACATTTTTCACTCGATCATACATGGTTTTACCACACATTCGTCTCAGAGATCTCATTTCTACAGCATTCAGTCTACTTTCATCCTTCCTCTGCCAGTTCCATGCCTCACTGCCATACCTCAAGGTTGGTATCAGCACTCCATTGCGGACTGCTAGCTTCGCTTCCTTGGACAGCTTTTTGTTTGCGCCAACCGCGTTCAGTCCTCCGTTAATGGAGTTTCCTGCATTCATCCATTTCAATATCCCTATCAGTCTTTCCATCTCTCGTAAACATACTTCCCAAATACACAAACTCATCAACCTGTTCCAAGTATTCATCACTCACAACTATATTGCACACTGTTTTCGTACTCTCTCTTTCAAACACCATGACTTTGGACTTATTTACATTCATGATTAGCTCATTCTTCATACATACTTCGTTCATACTAGATACGAGGGACCGTAGATCTTCCATACTATTAGCAATCAGCACCGCATCATCAGCATACAACAGACAACATACTTGCAGACTACTCATTTTCGCGCCCAGACCCACCTCTTTCAATTCTTGCATACAATTATCCATGTATAGATTGAATAACCACGGTGACATTACGCAGTCTTGCTTAACACCTTTTGTGATATCAAACCACGCCGTAAAATCACCGTTTGCCCTAACACATGCAACGCTTCCCTCGTACAGCGATGCGGTTGCCTGTATAAGATTTGTATTCACACCATACTTAGACAACACCTTCCATAACTTTTTCTGTCAACTCTGTCGTATGCTTTTTGTAGATCTACAAAAGCACAGAAAAGATTCTGTTTTTTTGCCAGAAACTTCACTGTGAGCATACGCAACGAGAAAATCTGATCCATGCACCCCCTTCCACTCATAAATGCGCCTTGCACATCCCATATTTTATCCTTTGTTTTCATTTGTACCCTTTTAATCAATATCCTACCATACAGCTAACCAACTGAACTTAGCAGGCTAATAGCCCTGTGATTTCCACATTCCATGCGTGACCCTTTACCTTTGTATAGAGGCATGCCCTTCTCCAATCTAATGGGGTGTAACCCTCCTCTAAACACTGGTTAAAAAGCTTGCATAACCATGTGAGAATTATACGGCTATTTCCTTTAAAGCATTCAGCAGCAATATTGTCGAAACCAACAGCCTTACCATTCTTCATACATATAATTGATCTTTTAATTTCATCCATGCTAATTTTGTGAACATTCACCCCATCGTCATTCATACCTGAAATGCTATTAAATATTAAATATTACATGGAACATGAAATGGAAAAAATTGTTACTGCAGATTAAAGCTCAAGTCCCCCAAGAAACTTATAAAAATACAGTATGTTATTATAAAACTAACATATACAGAATTTTTAAAAGTTTCTTGAACGACTTAAACTTAATAACGATTCATTCTATTTGATATTTCATATGTACTGTGTACACCCGCCAACAAACAATTTAAAGTGCTAAAAGTTTTTTTAAGAAAAATATTTGAATTAGCGCCATCTATGAGCTAGTATCGCGTTTCGTTTAACCTTACTTCATCACGTGGTTGCACTTTTACCATTATTAGTTCTTAATTCAGTGAAAAAATCTAGCCAAAAATATAGACAATTAATCAAAATTTCTATGTTTTTAGAATCATAGAAATTTTGATTCAACCTATAAATAACATTTACACAATAATTCTACCTTCTGTTTCTCACAAATTTCTCAGTATTACAGCCTTCACCAAATCAGTGTAAAATATTTCATGATTTGTTAATATTATTCTTGAATTTGAGATATGATATCGATGAAGATGACATAAATTGAACTGGTCTCATCAGCTAAGTTGGTTAAGCGGTTGCCCCGGATGGGCAGAGATCCTGGGTTCAAGTCCCAGATGCGACTGTTATTTTATGTTGCCACTCTTCATTTAGGTTATGTTAATATTATTTTCTACAAATGATTAAATATTAAAATGAGGTTTTTAAATCTCAATAAAAATAATTAACAATTAAAAATTTAACATATATTCAGTTTCAACAAACAAGGGTTCAATACCAATCTATAGTATAGTATCATTTACAAATACAAAGAAACCACACAAGTCCAAGACTTACAACCTCGGGTAAAATCGGGGACTACTAAACCAGACAGTTTTTTTTGTTTTTTTTTGAGGAATCGATAGAGCAGCTCAATATGCCAACCAAAGATGTTAAAATATGCCTACTAAGTTTCTTGGTAAAGCTGTTGAGACACCGAAGAGATAAACCCATAGAAATGGGTCTGTTCAAAGTAAGGTCAATTTCTTTCACTTCGGGTGAAACCGATCAAAAATTTTCAAATTCTGAAATTCTTTTATGAATGGATAACCAATTTTATTGGCCTGTCTGGGGCCTAGTAGTTTAATGTCTCATTGGCGGCAACACTTTTTTTATTTTAAATTTGTATAATTTACACTTCTAGGTTGTTTTATTCAGTGGTTTTAGAGAGAGAAAAAAAACACTCTGCCAAGTTGTGTTTTTGGAATTGTCTAATTCTCCAGTCGCTTGAGCAAATCAAATTAGAAGCTATTAAATAAATTCATCATTATTACAATCGAGTTTGTGTCGGACAACCCCTTGTAATGTCAATCATCAGGACAGATGTTGTACGTTGATGGTGGACAGTGCAAGGTTGTCTAAAACTTTAGCTAAGGGATCAGGAAGTGCAATATGTCTCTTAGTCCAAAATACAATCAACATTTCAAAAATATGCAACATGCTACCAGGAAACCTTAAAATAGTCAAATAAAGGTGATTAAAAAAATAAATTATTTGGATACATTCCAATGATCGAGCCTTTACTGATACCCTTACCCAAACGCCTTGTCATTGTCAGTTACTGTAGTATTGTGTAAAACATTGCTTCGTTGTATTATATGTATGCAAGAAATGTTTGCAAATTAAAATAATATATTGCTGTTTTCAATCGTGATCTACTGGTCGATGGCGAAGCTATTTTTAGACGTGCTGCGCGATGAATAAAGCATGACTGAAATATGTTTATAATTATACTCAAATATTCAACTAACCTCCAAATATGCATTATGCATACTTGGCTAATAATAATAATAATTGGATAATTTACATAGCGCCGTTTTTAATAAAAAATAATCTCAATAACGAAATGCATGTAATCCGATGTATAATCGGGGTTATTTTTTTTTTGCGTTGTAATCTGATTCAGGCTGTAAAAATAGAATACTGAGCTAAAACAGGCGCAACCACTTCCTTTATATTTATTTCTGGTATTACAAGTACCTAATGAGAAACGTATTGTGTCAATAATATTATAAATTTCGGTAGGCTTTCTATGAATATCGGTATATCGATAGATTTTAGTTAAAATGGCATCACTAGTTTGGAGTTCGTAGTCGGTACGTTGGCCGATCGTGTAGTTGCCCGATTTATAGTCACCATACGATCGGCCAACGTCTCAACCCGAACGAGACGATGGGCGATTGTGTGGTCGAGGCATCAGACTCACTTTTCATCTGGGAATGCATTATACAGGCGTCTTGTCATTGCGCTCATGTGTTCCCTAAGCATGAACACCTTGGCCATGTTCCCAAATAGCGGCACAGTGACTGGGATAGCTTTCACCCCCCTGCTGGGGAAATAGCTGTTCACCCTTCTCCTGTACCAGAGGAGGGCCAAAATCAGCCCGGAGATGAATACTGCCCATTTGGTGCACAGACAGTTGCAGACGCATAGATCCGCAAAGGATGCCATCTGAAATAAAGAGAACATTATTTAGAAAACTTTGGTGTGTTTTTATGAACTAGTAGCGTTTAAACTCCGAAAAACACGTACACAGAAAATATTCATTTAACAGGAGTTCAAATTCTTCACCGTAAATAATAAAGGCAAATAATTAGATAATTCAAGCACTGCAAATTAGAAAATGCCTATATAATAATTTTAGTATACTGAATAACAAAGTAAATTTATCATAAAGTCTTCGCTAGATATTTTTTCCAGTGAATCGCTTTATTTTTGAAAAAAAAACCAATTACCCCTTTTTTTTTTTTAAATACTTTACTCAGGTCATTTTTTTGATATAATTGTATTTCACATAAATCTTACGAAACTGATTATATTCAGTTTGAATGTAAGAAATCTCTATATATTTTTTTTTAACAGATGTAATCAATAAATTATATAAATATATAATTATAATTATTTCTAACATTAATTCTAATTCTAACATTAAGTATCTTACGGTACGTAGGTATGCATATACTTGAATGGTATTTACTTTCATGTTCTACTGAGGTAGAATGTCCTGACTTTTGTTTTTATTTTCGAAGCAGATGTCTCTTTTTTTTAAATCTTCGGGTAATGCGTTAAACATTTCAGGAATTTTATGCCTCTTTGTTCTATCTCCGTATACATTTTGTGTTTTATTAATGATATACATGTGTGCTTCTCTATGCCTAGTAGGGTAGTTGTGGTTCACAGGTGTTTTGAATTCTTTATTCCAGAATTCATCCAGCGTTAGTTGATAATCTACCCTACTATGCACGGGGAGCACAGCACGATACAGAGTAAAAACATTTTCTTATAATCGCCATCATATAATGTGATTTTTTTTGTCTGAAATCAGTTTTAGGAAACGGAGTTGTATTTGCTCAATTTTATTTAAGTACGTTTTGTACGTTAGTCCATAACTGTTCACTCCGTAGCCTATAATTGATTCCGCTAATGCGTTATACGAGTATATATATAGTATAATATGTTTTTGTTAAAAAAAATTGTAGATGATAAAATTTACCTAAAACGGATCTAAGTCTATTACAAATGTTTTCTATTTGATTCTTCCCCTTTTTGGTTGGTTGCCACTTCAACATCTAAATATTCATGTATATCTATGATTATTTTATATTGTAGTTTAGTTTTAAAATATTCCTGACGAGGAAAGGGTGCTTCCGAAACCCATCGAGATTATTATATTAAATTGAAGTGGTTCAAAACCAATTTATACTTTAATATTATAATAAATTATGGGAAGCCACAAAATAAATGATTTTTACAAATATGTCTTAATATTCTGTTTAGAACATTTTAAAATGATCTGGAAATTATTAATTTATTTCATTCAAATGATTCATATACCATTTATTTTATTTTATTTGAATGATTCATGTACTATTTATTTAATATTTTTGAATGATTCATATACTATTTATTAATTTATTTTTAATTATTCATTTACTATTTATTTTATTTTAATGATTCACATACTATTTATTTTATTTTATTTGTATTTATTTTATTTTATTTGAATGATCAAACACTGTTTATTTTATTTTATTTAATGATTCACATACTATTTATTTTATTTCATTTGAATGATTCATATACTATTTATTCTATTTTAAACTCATATCTCATGAATTATATCTATGGAATCTCATTGGATTCTCCCGAGACGGTATAATTTTAATTATTTAAGTCGTCAACATTGAATGCCTACTTGCTGGAGTTATCGTCATACCTATAATATTAGCGGACAATACACGTACGCTTCGGACTCAAGATCTCACCACACTTCGTTCGAATACGTCCGCCGAAATGTACGTGTGAAAGCAGCGACGCCCAGATTTCCTGTCAGTCCGTCGCGTAGGTTTTTCTCAGCGATCGGCGTGCTATGCCTTTACACGTAAGCGTTTGAGCGCGCGCCGCGATTTGTTTTTTATTATGGCTTTTCACCGACTGCTTGTGGAAAAATAAAAAAAGCAAAAACTATCATAATTTCTTTTTGAACGAAACATTGCAAGTAAACCATCAAAATGTGCACTGTTCATACGTGAGTAATCTATAATCTTATGGGTAAGTATCATGTGACCTTATTATTTTAATTGGTAAATGGATATAGTGATGTCTATCTTATGATAACTATGGTAAAAACTATAGCAAAACTTTTAAACCCTGCAACGTATCACGCATTAGGCCACACTTCGCTCAGATCTCTGAAAAATCCCTTTACACGTACACTTCCGCGCGGAGATCAGTCGATCAACGAACGGATCGGCCCGCACGTCGAAGTGTTGTAACTTTTTTTACTAACTGCCGTCGAATGATCGTCGGAAGATTGTACGAAATAATGCATTCTTATGCATTGAAATGGTATCAAAATAGAAGTGGTAGTGAGAATAATCAGAAATATTGCATTACATTCCACAGTTATTTTACTTAATTTTAAGCTTATTCAATGTAATTCTTAACGCGAAAGCATTCATATCATTTTCGCAGTGAGTAAATTAATAAACCTTTCTAGGGTGATCAAACTAAATACTCTGTTAAAATATTCTGTTTGTGTAAACGAGCCGAACCTTTTTTATCTATTGCTTTTTTACTTAAATTGGTACTTTGGGTTAGTTTTGGAAATTGACACGGCAGATATGGGAAGGGCCATAAAATCCATACAACTGTAAAGGGGACCAGTTGATTATTAGCAGATTTGCTTTTCGAAGAGTAAATATTAATACTTTGCGGTGCAATGCGAGTTTCCTGCAAAATGTATTTTACCCAAATTAACGCACGGTTTCGCCTGGGAGGCCGATCTGGTGTATCGTCGGGTGCTTTGGAGCTAATATCAAGAAACGCAGGCTGAAACGTAGGTGTGGAGAGGCTAGTTTTTCATCAATACTTCGAATTATAATTATTTTTGCCGATTATTCTGAAAGCGGCCGGGCGGCCAGCTAGCCTGTCGGAAGCATAGCATAAACTATTTCTGTTCAGTAAATATTTACGCATTTCCCAATATAGATTGCTTACACACATACATATTAGGTATGTACTTACCTATACATCGCTTCTACGCAAAACTAATTTGTTCTAAGTAAAACATAACATTTTCCCGTGTTATCGGTTGATATATAAGTTACTCAGCCATTTTAAAATACTATATTGATTACAACTGATTTAAAAACCGAATCAACCGAAACTGTTGAGGTATGTAAGAACTTACTCTTTTTTTTTAAGTTTGCAAGTGAAAACTAATATTATTATTGTCTTTTTAAAAAATGAGAATATCGCACAAAAGTCCCAACTGCTCTCAATTGTCTGGAACCAGTGGCACCATAGCATTACAAATTGGGGAATGTTGTGAGGTTGAAGGGATTGGGGAGAAGAAGGAGATAAGGAAGAGGAAGAGGAAGGTGAGGAAGTACCTCGATATTCAGATCTGCTCACCAAACACCATTAAAATCCATTATATCAAGCAATGAAGTTAGAGTTGTTAATAAACTTATCCGAGCTTACAGTTCATCACTCAAAATGGCACTAAACGTCGTTTACTACAAATGATTTATCTGTAAATTATGGCCCCGCATTAATCTACGAGAATTTAGATTTAGGCAAGAGGTCTGTCTAGCTTCGGCTCTGAATGCCGACTGAACGGTGTTGAAAGGCAGATATGATCATTCGAAAGATAGAAAGAGCGCGCCAATGTGAAAAGCGTTTAGATTGAAATGGACGTAAGTGACTATTCAAAAAAAATTAATAAAACACGACATATTTAAGATAGATCAAAAATCTCAGGACAAATGTCTTAAGTAGCATTTAAAGAAAAACTATGATTTATTCAAACCTATAACATGTTAAATAACAGAACAAACCTGTTTTTTTTTTAATTTTCGGGGTATACTTTACGATTTTTTTCTATCGAGGGAATTTCATATAATTTCATTTTCAGCCCGTTGACTGATTAGAGATTATCTTCAAAAATAAAAATTAATATTTTTTTTAAGTACATAAAACCTCCAGTTTTTAAGGGATATTTGTAATATGTACATAGAAATTCTGTTTTTCAGAGCATTAAATAAAGGTAGTATGGAAAATGTCTAAGGTTTCGAGTGACAAAATCCAAAAATTGTAATCTTTTAAACACCAAGAAATATCCAAACCAAAATATCTGTAATGCGTGTAGTTTGAAAACAGGTGAAGCATTTTAGAACGTTTTACCTAAAATTCCAGTAAGTACCTATTTCATCCATAGAACTTAAAAGCTTACAGTCTAAGAACTTTTTTTACTGGAATCTTATACATTTTCCTGACTATCCGAATAGAAAATACAGATTAATCATTCGTAGTATTTTTTGCGTCACGACGAAGGATGTATTTTTGAGTGCTGATCTTTAAGAAGCATCTTAGTGCATTAATATAATGGCTGGTACTAAATTCATATAAAAGCATTATAAAACTGAATATGCAGTGGGATTTGATCTAACCATGGTTCTTTAAGGCGATGAATATCAAAATTATAACATTTTCTCGTGTTTTTGTTATAAGTTTGATCACCTAGATATTATACATGATTTAATTTTTTAAATTATTATTTTTTAGCGTGCCTTTCGATAAATACATTGAAAAGAATATAGTATTGCAGGGTTGTACAAACGTTTTGAATTGTCGATTTTCCTACTTACGAATCAATTTTAGAATTTTGATTTTTTTCATATGTGGCAAATTTGGCAAGAACTTTGGCAAAAACAAATAAAATATCCTATCTGGTCATTTTTTTAAAACTAAATTTATGTGAATCACTAAAGCAACAAGTGATTAAGATGGTTACCGGATAAATCAACACACGTATGAATCGGCACACTTTTTACAAGCGATATAAAGTTATGAAAAAAAAAGTCCGAAACCGAATTTAAAACAACCTAATTAATCATGTATTTTATTTTTTAATAATAATATTATTATAAAAAAAAGTGATATAGGTTAGGTTAGATTATTTTTTTTCCTACTTTTAAAGACTTTATATCACTTTTAAAAAATGTGCCGATTCATACGTGTGTTGAATTATCATGGACGCCTTTGAAAAACTTACATAGATTTGTTGTTATAGGTTTGAACTAAGCTAAGATACTACCTTGTTTACGTACTTTTTATACCATCTGTTATCTACTATATTTTTATCTGCTCCACCAATCCCAAGTAGGTGTAAAGATAGTACAAAATCTATTATTGACTGCTATATTTCTAAAATACGATAAAGTAATATTATTATTTGCCATACGAAGGTCTCCGTGATTGAGTGGTTACGATCTTTGGCTACGAATCTAGATGTCGCGGGTTCAAATTCCGGAAAATATAAATTTTATTTGATTAAATAGTATTATTACACAATTTATTAATTTTTAAAAAATATGTAGTATATTTGCAGCACGTTCCAGAGTTGTAGATAATGTCAGTATCGCCCTGGTGAAAGACCAATATTCAGAAATTAAATATTGCTCGAAATGGCTTTAACCGTATTTGGTGACCATATCTGAATATCCAGGTACTTCCCCACCTTCCTCTCCCCCATCTCCTTTGCCCTTCTCAATACCTTCTGCCTCACAATATATCCCAATCGGGAATGCCATAGTCCCGCTGACTCCAGACGGTTGGGAGCAGCTGGGATTCTTTTAGATATCATAAAATAGAAATAAATTTGTAGATTAAAGCGTCGGATTTGATACTGATTTTAATTTATAACTAATAATTTTTTCTTACAGTTGATTTTGAAAATTCCCGAAGGGGTCAAGGGAGGGGGAAGTCCACAACGTTAAATACGTTAATTTTACAAACACTGTGAAAAGGTAAATAAAGTGAAACAAATAAGTTATAAATACCTGCTCTTCTTTTGCCACTGATCTTCTAATAAATATAATATCAAGGACGAATAGGATTTAATCAGTAACTGCAATGTGCAGTGTTTTCTAATATTGTGTCCTGTGCGTGCAAAATTATATCTTCTCAAGTGAAAACTTTGTAATTTAACGTTTAAATCTGGAGTGACCTACCAGGTAAAATGTTTCTGTATCTGCTTGTATATAATAAAATAACCCCTACCAAGTAGAAGTGAGTGGTTCGCGGACGAATCGGATCGGTGATCCGGATCTCCATACGGATTGAACAATCCGGATCGCAATGAACGACCTTTACGGCTCACGGCTCGCGGATCGTCGCGGTTCGCAGATCTTTGCGAACGAGTGATCTGCTAGATCCGGTGAGCCGCGATCCGTGTGATCTTGTTGAATCAACGGGTCTTACGGCTTGCAGATCACTTTGTTGTTCGTTGATCGTTCGATCACAGATACATGGAATTTATTATACGTCATAATATAGGGATTCGTAATTCTAACACTTCAGTCGTGGCGCCAGCGCTCGGGCTACATTGTATTGTTTATTCTAACAAGAATAAGGTTGAGCTTTTAACAGTAACACGAATTAAAGTATTGTGTTCATTATTTATTTTCAATAAATCTAAAAAATATTTGAATTTTTTTTTTAGTAATAATAATGTTTTTTGTTTGTTGAGGTATAACAAACGATGTTCAACGATTATTTTCCTAACGATTTTTTTTTTACAAAACATTTTTTTTTTTAAATTTTGGCTACGCTTATTTATGGCACAATTAATAAATGTTATTTTAGTTTGTTTATTGTTCCAGATAGTTAACACGACACTGCGAATTGTTTTTTAATGAATAACAAAAACAACAACAAATTAACAAAAACACTTTTTTAAAGATTATAATTTAAAAATAAAACAACAGATAGTTTTGGTGATGTCATGTTGGGCCTTTTTTTGGTGAACGTTTGATCAAAAGGGGGATCCCAATAAGATTGGGATTCCCTTTTGAAGGCCTGAAATATTTTAAAAGATTTAAGAGAGCCGAGTGAGCGGGGGAAAGGCATGGTGCGGAGGGACGCGAGCCGTCGTTCAATCCGGAATTCGATCCGGAACATTACAGTGAGCTAATTTAGTGATCCGGTTCGCTAAACCGAGCCGATTCGCCCACTGCTACTAGCAAGCAGTATTTGCACAGCGCCCTTGAGGCGATTTTTCACAAAAACGGCACTATAGAAATAATCCAAGTATTATTATTATCATTGCGCAAGCAACATCTTCCGCTTATAATGCTGGTAGTATTTGTTTAAAACGTTTTCAGGTCATTTGTAATCCGGGAATCAAAATTTAAAAAAGCTCTGAGTTTTAATTAACATATTAAAAGTCCGAAATATAACATATTATTATCATTAAAAATTCAAGTAACCGTCATCACAGCTATCAATAATACCAATTTAACTCTACCTTGAATAAATTCACCTAAAATATCTACCGCTCAATGTAAACAATTCACCCGCGAACATCGGTAAAAGAATAACAAATAACAGAGCACGAACGTTCTTCACTGGCACCAAACAAACACTTCAGTCGGCGATATTTTCGGCACTGGCAATATGGCAATAGTGAATAGTGGCAATACTGGCCTACAGGCCTACTGAGTAAGAACTAAATGAAAATTTCAACATCCGTTTGGTTATTGGTCGTAAATTATTGGTGAAATGGTTGTAAAACTGTGAGTAACGGCCCGACTTTCAAGCGGCCAAATTCTCGTAAAACTACTCATGTACCATAAGGTTACAATATATATAATAAAAACATATTTAACAAACTTAAAACATAAATATTTCTTAAGAATCTTATAATAATCTTATAATCTTGAATACTCAAAAATATTTCTCCAAAAATATATTAAAAAAATAATAATGAAAACATAGACAGCAATAAAT
This sequence comes from Halesus radiatus, assembly GCA_022606495.2. NCBI lineage: Eukaryota > Metazoa > Arthropoda > Insecta > Trichoptera > Limnephilidae > Halesus > Halesus radiatus. Next base: position 2,338 of record JAHDVE020006031.1, on the reverse strand, counting down.
TATACATGAAATAATATTTCCCTATTATCTAATACAGATAGCTTCTTTCAGCTTGCCAAGTATTCATTATATTTCTTAACCTTCCAGCTAGGAACCATGTGAACTAAAGTATTTTGTCCATATTTGTTTGTATGCTTAGGAACCATTAATCCTTCATTAAATTTGAGACGAGTGTTGTAAGTGTGATCTAGTCTATTTGTATTATATATAGGTTATTTAAGCTAAATCAGATAATATCGAAACGCAGTCCTTTTATCGTAAATAAAATATAAATATAGATTTGTACAGTGCCCTTTTTGTGAAAAATCACCTCAAGTGTGCTGTACAAATGTCACTTGCTAGGGTTTATCGTATTATGTAAAAACGGATAGAGAAACATGCTTACCTGGTAGGTCACTTCAGATTAACACGTTGTATTATAAAGTTTTAGGTTGGGGTATGATTGTATTATATTTTCTAATTTGTATATTATATATTCATTAATTGTTTTCTGTTTAAGTCGTAGAACTCCATTAAAATTCTTAAAAAAACCAATGTCATTTAAATTTTATAATGTTATTATTAAGGTCTGGTAGTATTTTTTAGTTTTTATTATTGTGACAGCTTGTTGGGCATTTAAGGCCATTTTCAAACTGCATTTTGAAATTGGTTAAACGCCGAAACAGCTGTCACAATAATAAAAAACTAAAAATACTTGCAGAACTTAATAATAACACCATTAAATTTGATTTAAATTAATTTTTAAAAAAATTGTGTATATTCGCTAAATAGTCATAAATCTATTCTTAACAGTAAAAATATGTCTGGTAAGCAGTTTAGATTCTTGGACAGTGAGAGTTTGCTAGAAATTAGCACTGTTTTTTTTATGTATTTTAAGACGATCTGTTTATAGCTCGTAAGGTCATTCACTAATATTTCAGAGCTTTTAAAAATCAACGTAAAAATTAAAACTTTAGAAAATACGACATTTCGGTTGTTCCGTAAGTATGTTAAATAAATATTTTTTCGAAAATATAAATAAAATTTATTATTTCACAAATTTGCGTCGGAACATCATAAAAGTTTAACATTTTTTGTGATCAATTAATTAATACATTTGTATTCCTATGGCGTTTGATTTGAGAAACACTGAAAAGAAACAGATGTTGGGCTCTCATCCACTGGCAACAAGATCTAAAGATAATTACTCTGTACACTGTACAACGCTCTGTGTCTGGAAACTATTAAAGCGATCAGTAAGTACATCAGTTGTGATATGCGCCTTGCCTACCAAAGATAATCTATACATTTTCAAGTCATACAATTTTAGTTATATTTTTAGGTTGATGAGTAATTCACCATTAATTTAAGGGTTACATGCGCATTAGGTGCTGTCACCATTACTGTGCATAGTAATGCACACGTCGGGCGTAAAATACTCGGAAGGTTGTTACCTACAACGAAATTTCATGTTATTTACAAATGTAATAGTGAGGACAGAATTTTTTGAATTTGTGTAAAATTTAATTTTTTATTTATTTTTGGGAAAATTAACAGCAAATCCACAATTTACATATATATAAAAATAAAAAACAATAAATCGTGCTAATTATAAATTTTATTTTATTTTAATAATACCGAATAGTACCGAAGATATACGTCGTCCAAATGTTGATAATCTCTCCTGCCGGCGGTCGATAAGCGTGTGACGTCACAGTTTCTAAAATGACTGGCGCGGCCATAGATATCGTCAATGCGGCAGTATGTTATTCGATTTGTGAATTGAACTGCATTGTGATTAGTTAAGTCACGAGCGGTCGTTTTACCAAAGTTCACTTTCGTCATACCTTCGTCATTTTTAGAGTTATCGAAAAATTAAATTAACTGGAATTCGTAAGTCTTTAAATTTAATACATTTTCATCAATATGAAAAATTGGGAGACATCCTCATTGGATGAATGTGGACGAATAGAAACAAAAAGAAAATGTCGTAGATGAATGTCCCCTCCAACAGTTTCCCGGAGAAAAAATAGTAAGACAGAGATTACGCCTAACTCTATCACCGCCGTGCGACCGTCAATTCGGTTTCGTCCCCGGTATGTCCACCGAGCACGCCATTAAGTATGCGCTTGATTGGGTGAAGGTTTGCACTAAGAAGTACGTTATAGGTATATTTCTGGATATCTCGGGTGCCTTTGATCATGCGTGGTGGCCGATGATACGAATTAAACTCAAAAATCAGAATTGCCCGCCGAATTTATTTAACATTCTTGACGATTTCTTTAATAACGGAACTGTTATAGTCACCTATTGGGACGTAACTATTGAACGCGAGGTAGATATGGGTTGTCCACAGGGG
>JAHDVE020006030.1:0-50873 GCA_022606495.2 Halesus radiatus | reverse complement strand
TTGGAGCAGGACGCGAAGGACTGGAGGCGAATAGAGAAGGACCACAGTCAGTGGAGAGAATTTGTGGACAGGTGTTAAATGAAAATCGACTTATTAATTCAGTAGCACCTCGCCGGATTTTGAACCTGCGCCTTCTTGACCCAGAGCTTCTCAATCTTCCTCTTCCCCTCCCCACTTCCTTCAGCCTCACAACATACCGCAATAGGGGATGCCATAGTCCCACTGGCTTCGGGCAGTTAGAACTCTTGTGCAGTGTCCACATAAAAATAAATCAAATAAAAAGCCAGAGCATCTAACTCTGTCAGAGATTTTGTCAATTATTAGGTGTATGTAGATAACTCATACATTTGAATTAACCTCTTGAAAGCTGGATTATCATTCAAAAAATCGCTAGAAATGGAGCATTTGCCACGTTTACCTCGCCGTGTACCAGCTGAGTGTAATGTCGTAGTTACTCACTTGTTTTTTTGGAAAATTATGTTATTACAAATGGTACCGTCTTACCAGAAAATGCGTTTGTGTATTTATAAAAATTGTATGTGGGTAGTTTCCCCAGAATAGCTTCATATATTTAGGGAAACGATTTGTCATGTTACAAAAAAAAGTTTCAGTTCAGGATATTATTTATTTTTCAATAAGCATATGCGTATGCCAAACGAGAAGTGAAAATATTTTAAACATATTATTCATTTGACAATCGAATAACATTTATTTGAGTATTGTACAAACATACTTTAAGGCTCGAAATCCATTGAGAATGTGACAATTCCGAATATAGTGTGTTGGCGTTCAACAGAATAATGTGGATGCGCCATACAAGTTAATTACAAACTCATTTATTAAAACATAATAAAAATACGTTAAAAATATTATATACCTGACGGTACACAACTATATCCATGCATTTTAAACTTGCGTAAAAAAATTTATTTGGTATTTTTTTCAAAAATCATGCGAGTGTCCAAGTATTGGTAATCAGACAGAGATTGTACAATAATGTCTACTATCATTATTGAGATCATTTTTCAAACACAAAATTGAGGTAGTTGGAAGTATTTTATACATAGGGTACCGCGAACTTTTTCATAGACAATTTAAGAAGCTATATGAATACTTAAACATATATGTCTCAGATCGATCAAGCCAGTGTATTACAAAAACTGACAATCGAACAAAAGTGTGACATTTTTTCCTTGCAGTATAATACATCACAAACAACATCAAACTAGTGTCATTATCGATGTTCCACGATAGCTTTAAGTACGGCGAGGCAATGTAGTTGCACATCAAGTTGGTTTGTTAAGTACATCTCCATATTGACCCCTTGGAATAACAAGGTTCCATCTGACACAGCAATGTCATGCGATAATGTGCTCTATGGAAGGTCTTCGACGGCCTCCATGGTCGAGGGGTAAGGGGAGCCTTAAGACTACGAATCCGAAGGTCGCGGGTTCAAATCCCGGCGGGCGCAAATAAATTTTATTTAATTAATTTGTGTTGTTTCACAATTAATTCATTTAAAAATAATATATATAATATAGTATATTTGCACACGTTCCAGAGTGGAAGGTACTCTCAGTATCGCCCTGGTGAAAGACCACCATTCAGAATTGAAACGTTGCTTGAAATGGCTTTTAGCCGTGTTTGGTGACCAGATCTGAATAGCCAGATATTTCCCCACCTCCCTCTTCCACTTCTCCTTCCCCTCCCCAATACCTTCAGCCTCAAAATATTCCCCAATTGGGAATGACATAGTCTCACTGGCTCCAGACGGTTGGGAGCAGTTGGGACTCTTGTGCGGTATTCATATTAAAATAAAAGGTAACTAACTTTAAGACTCATTATCGCATAACATCGCCGTGTCATATGGAACGTTGTCATTCCAAGGGGTCGATATGTCGTGACATTTTCAGACTATTTGATAGGCTAACCAGATGAACAAGTTACATGATGCGGTTTAGCCATAACTTTGTGCTCTGTTTTATTATGTAGAGACGCGTGCATTTAAAGATATGCTTTCGAAGTGGGGCGACGGAATTCGGAACGGAGATGTGTTATGAAACACTCTGTCATAAAAATAGGAAAAAATTGCTAGAAAGGGCCAATCTATACATATCGATGGTACAAGGTCATATTGGTAATAAACTATAGTTTCTTTACTTTTTATGATTTTATCCAAATTAAATAATTTTATTGTATTGTTATTAACCACCCTATGCCTATGAAAATATGTGATACGCAAACTTTGATTGTACCATTCTGCGCTATCCCGTATCACGTACGCGCTTGAGGAAAAATAATATATCTCATAACCACAAAGCGTAAAGACCACGCGCGCGTCCTAACAACACGGGACATTAAGTCTAAACACTAGTAGTGTTCAATATCGGTACTTTTACTACCCGTCGGTAATCGTTACTTTTGCAAAAAGTAATCGTTACTGGGTATTCGTTACTGGATACTTTGATTACTTTCGTTACTAGGTACTTTGATTACTTTCGTTACTGGATACTTTGATTACTTTCGCTATCGGTTTCCGCGACGGATAAGTTTATAGTACAAATCGTTACTGGTCATATTTTGACGTTTGATTATTTCGTTAGCACCTAGGTAGATACCACGGTTATGTTATGAATAATTAAGATTCTACTTAGTACTTATAGTATTGGTTAGGTATGCTTTTAACACATGTTTTTAAGAGTGTTGTTATGTTTACACAACTAACGGACGATTATTTATTACCATTGAACTTTATACAAATAAATCATAGTTCTGGAGAAGATACTAGTTTACAATAATATTATAACTATACTAGTTTACAATAATATTATAACTATACTAGTTTACAATAATATTATAACTATACTAGTTTACAATAATATTATGTTTACTTGTAGGTACATACCAAAATATTGAAGTGGCAAAATAATTTCAAATGTTGTAAAACTAACACAAATGCGTAAACAACAAACTATTAAAATTAATTATTAGCTCACCCTTCTGCAAAGGTATACGAAGAACTAATGAACTAATCACTATATTATCATTCAATCAAATCAACTAACAAAACCTTTATCTTTTCGCTTTTTCACTACTTTTCAGTTCTTTGTTTCACGCCACACGTCACAAGAAGTCAAGAATGTCAAGATACTCAAGATGTATGAATAATTGAGTATAGGAAATGAAAGGCAAAAGGCATTACGTACCTATTGTATAAATAATCGTGTCACAAATATAGTTATTAGTATACGTAAATTATTTTAAAGGGATCTCCCTCGTTTAACATAAACACCCTTGACATACGTTATAACAAGAACCCAGCTCTTTTGTTGTCTATGTAGGCAAACTTGATCCAAAATTACATATGAACACATCGGACTCATGTGTTATTTTCCTAAGAAATATTAAATACAAATTTTTAGATGCAAGTTTGGATTTTTCATTGTTTTAACTTTGGAATAAATTAATTTAATACATTATTTTCTTTTTACACATTATTTATTTATTTACACCTCATTATACATAATAATATTACGGATGGGAATACATGTTATATTGATACCATTTCTAGCAACCAACCCATTCATTTTCATAACATAAATCAATCAAAAGCACATTTTCTCTATTTTTTGTTTGAACTTGCCAGTAAATTTAAAAAGTGGAGAATTTCTTTAAAACTTTGTAGAAAAATTGTATCTTAAAATAATTATTGATATTACTAACATTATTTTCTACACTGTCTGAAATTACTGTTGTAATAATAATATATCTAAATCATATTTTAACGTTGTCAGAAAACTGCAGTACTGTCAAAAAATGTGGATTCTATTTGTAGGACTATAGTGTAACATATTATAGCAAATAGCTATATTATAAAAATAATAATTCACAAAATCATACTCTAAATTATTAAAATGATCTGACAGGTAGTTCGCTCCAAACATTTTTTTCCAATCCCCTCGGCCCTCAGTTCCCAGCGCCTCTTGCGGCAAAAATAATAACCAAGTATTCGGTACTTGTAATCAATAATCATATCAAGTAACTACCAGCTAGCGCCTCTGGTGGCACAAATAATAACGAAGTATTCGGTACAAAAGTAATCATATCAAGTAACTACCAACTAGCGCCTCTGGTGGCACAAATAATAACCAAGTATTCGGTACAAAAGTAATCATTTCAAAGTACCGACTACTTTTCGTTTTGAATAATCGTTACTTTGTGAGTAACGAATACTTCAGTAACGAATGATTACTTTTCGTGCATCTCTAACTAAACACGTAGTTCTCCAAGGACAGGCGAAGCGTGCGGTCGCTTGGTTGACAAAATATTATCAGGTATGAGTATGACTAATATTGTATTCACAATCTAAACCAAAAAAAAAAGATTATTTTTTCCCTATTTTTCAGAAAATTACCTGAAGGTAAGGCGGTAAAGAGATAAATGTTTACAGTTTTAATACCCATGACAAATAATTATGTATCGTTTTCGGAATCGATTATAACTGCAATTTCTTGAAATTGTTTGTTTGCTAAACATAAAAAAAATATTTAAATGATAAACGACAGGTTGTCTTTATCAGTGTGCTCAGGATTATGACTTTGTGATAAAGAAAAACCTTCGAGGAAACAATATAAATTAATATGGACAAAATTAATGAAAAACACTATTTATTAGTTCAATTACAATGAGGAACAACTATTTCAGTCACCGGAGAAGCAAAATCACGCGTTTTAAGTTTTTGTATAGTTTTATTTACAAAAAAAATCCAAACTGAGAAACTAAAAACATATTTCATGCCTAATTAATATTATTAATTAATAGTAATATATATAAATAAAATAGGATTCAGATTCTTAGTTTGGGTTTTTAATAAATAAATAAAATAACAAGAAAAATATGTGCTTGTATGCATATTTATCCTATATAAAAACAATAGTTACAATGTTGACACAACAACAAAACACTGAAATGTGCAATAATAATAATGATTTAATTTGAGCAGGGATTGTAGCAATTATGTGCAATGTCTATAACATCTTATGTAATAATAAAAACAAACCTTCATCCGCCCCGATCTTCGATTCACAGGGAATGTAAACACCGTAGTAAACCTGCGAAGGTTCTTCCTCTTTGGGCGATTTTTGTACAGGATTCTCCGTCTTAGGCCCCAGAGGACTGAAGGACAGTAAACGAGAGAAAATGCCCATTCCCTTCTGCGTAGGCGAAACAGGTGAAGTTTTAACAATTATCGGCTCCACCTTAGCCTGGTCCTCGGTCATAGAACTCGACATTATTTACCGATTGTTGTCCGAAATAAACAAAATGCTTCGTGAGATTTATGTAAACAGACATTCGCAAAAATTAAACATCCCATCGGTGTGAGACCGCAGTTCTCGGGGTTTCGCCTGCCGCGGGATAACCTGGACGAGCGATGTGTAAACGTTCAGTTAGATTTTGAGCACAAAGCGATACTAGAAATAAAACAGATTTTTTTTAAAGTGACACGATGACGTTTCTCACTGGGACGACTTCAACGACCAACAACACGAAATAAAAATAAACTGTCGAAAAGTTCATCGTAACTTTCTGCCAACCTAGCCGAAATAAAACCTACGCATTTTAGTACTTACCTAGTTTTGTAATCTCAATGTGATATTGATAAGACGGTGATTAGTGTAGTGGGTATAATTCTAGGAATAACGCAAAAGGGTTAGGAACTGAAAAGCAATCATAGGTAGTTACCAGTCATTTATTTTGATAGTCGTGGGGTTAGTCTTAAACTAGGGTAAATCTTAATTAGACACAAAAATTCAATAAAACTAGATTGGCAAGTACTTAAATCTACTTGTAAAGTCTTTGTACTTAAAATTAACTAATTACTTCGTTAAATCTACATAAAAGGTTGTATTCTTAAAATTAGAGGTTCACTGGCTTATTGTACAAAAAAGTTGTTTCTTAAAGTTAGAGATTCACTTGGCTGACAGGGTGAAAGAATTATCATGAGAGTCAGAGTCACTTCCCTTTATTGATGGCTGTCCAGAGTCCAGTGGCTGCTTTGTATGCAGATTCCTCGGGTTCGCACTAGATATCCAAGTACTTCCGGATCGGGAGTAGGTACAAACGCGGCGATAATCAGAGGCCTGGGCGGTCTCCGGGGTTTGATCTTCGAAGGGCGAAGATCAGTAACTTCCTGGGCAGAAGCAGGGGTTCACTCGCGGTACAGAGCCTGGGCGACTCTGCCGTAGATCTCCGAAGGGCGGAGATCGGACTTCCTTCTCGGATGGAAGCGTAAAACTCACTCGTCGTCAGAGGACCTGGGCGGCCTCTCCGAGGAGCGAGAATAGGAATCTTCCTGGGCGGAAGTTTCAAGCCAACTCTCCTTCCTGCGCGGAAGACTGAACCCGACTCTCTTCTCGTCGGAGAGCCCTCTGTAGGGATCTCGTTCTTCCTTGTTCCGTCTCATTCGGCCGCGGGCGACTGCTTCCACGGTCATTATGAATTTTTTCGGTGCGACTGTGTGTGTCGGGCCGCCAGGGTCAGTTTTATGACCTCTATTGGCAGTTTCTCCGAAGGGCGGCTCATTTCCTTTGAAGTTTATATTGCTGTCCAATAAAATCTCCAAGGAAATGCCGACTTTCTAAAATTGTAATTAAGGTTGGTTTATTTTACGATGTAGTACTTTACAATAGGCTCGGCTAACCTTTGTGCTAATTTATTTTATGGCCGGTCTAGTCTGGGAATTATTATTACCTGAAATGCACATTTTAGAAACTAAGTATGTCTGTGAATTTGGTCATTTCTTATAGGTATTCCAAAAGGATATATCAATATAACCCATTAGTACTCGTACAATCCGCATGGCCGAATTCACAGACCTACTTACTTTAAAACATTTGCGTCTTAATAGGGTACAATCACAATTTTTTTATTACCAAAAATTAAAGAAAAAATTACAAACTGGAATATTCAAACGATTTTTTTTACAATAGGAATAGTCCTTCAACAACGTTTTGAATATTCACATTTCAAATTAGGCCCAAAACGCCTTCTTTCGCGCGGTTTTGACTTGTGACGTCACTGCGCATGTCTTGACAGCTGTCTTAAGTCAGTCTTCAGTTGATCGTTTGTTTTTAGAAGAAAATGTCCGTAAATACCGTGTATAAATACTGTATAGTACCAAAGTGTACAAATACAACATCTTTGACAACAAACAAACTATTTATAAATGTCCCAAATGATGTTATTATGCGTAAAAAGTGGTGTCACGCGATGAAAAGGTGCATTAAACAAAATTATGTACTTTCTGCTAAATCTCATCATTCTTGCTGTGAAGATCATTTCAATGTAAGTAGCTAAATTCATTTATGAGAAATGTATATTCTAAAACAAAAATCTGTCAGGAATTGAGACTAATGTAGTATTTTTAACAACGTTAAGCCTTGTAGAAAATTTCAAAGTGTTTTTAAAATTTTTACACAAATATATTTTTAAAGGAAAGCCTTATTCATCCTGATGGGTGTAGTGGATTTATATTGGGTACGAATTAGACTTCATAGTTTTACAATATTATATTTCAACATATACATAATCCCATTTCAGGTTATATGTTAAGAAATCTCTAACAATCGTTTTACAGTACAAAAGATAGTTAAATTTAAAAACAATATTTTGCACCTATACGTATTTAATTTTATATAAGTTATTATTTTAATAGTGTCATTTTCTTCCATGTAAAATGTTTTTGGTAACTATGACTGTAATTCGCAATAAATAAGTAATTTTGTTGTTTTGTTTTTACAGCTCCAAGAGGATTTAGAAAATTATATGGAAGTCCAAATGACAGGATGCAAAAAGAGATTAAAAAAAATGTGATCCCACATATTTTTGCCTGTCAAAAAAAGTTTTACCATGCCTAAGGCAAACTGGACAAAAAAGATTGCGTGCCGAGTTAATAAAGGACGCAATGATAATGGGGGAGCCCATGAGGAACGGAACATCGGACCCAGAGTCCTCAACATCTACAGCAGCTAATCTTCTTTCGGAGCCCTCCACTTCAACAGCCATTCTCAACCTTCCAGAAGCCGCTGATAGCAATTGTAAAATGGTTGATAAGGCGGTACAAGCAGATATTCGCTGTCGTGTTACCTACAGAAGCAAATCTACTTCAACTGTGCCAACAATGACAAACACGGCTCGCCCACCATTGAAATTCTCACCCACAAAGCCTGTTTCTGCCAAAAGTGGCTACTGTGGGCCTACTCATAATAATATAGATATTATGTCCACTAGTTCCGAGGACAATGATTCAGACTATACTCCCTCTGCATTAGACTCGGACAGTAACATTTTTGATGGCTCTGAGATTGATACTGGACTTGTAAATCTGACCATGAGAAAATCTTTCATGCTTGTCATACAGAGAGAGCCTAGACTCTGTTTAGGAATCTCTAAGGAAATGTACCACATAATTTCTATTGTAGTTGCCAAGGCACCTACAGAAACAATTAATGTATTAATTGCGCTTAAAAAAATGAGGTTAGATGATTCATTTGCTATTCTTGCGCTTCACTTTGGTTTGTCGCCTTCCTCTGTAACACGGATTTTCTTCAGGACTATCAAAATATTAGCGACTTTATTTCAGGAACTCATAATTTGGCCAACCACACCCAAAATAAGAGCTCAGCTACCAATATCCTTCAGGGCTAGGTATGGGAATGTTCAGTCCATAATAGACTGTCTAGAAATACAAATAGAATAGCCCTCAATTTCGATTCACTAATCCATGTGTTGGTCAGAGTATAAAGGATGCAATACACTGAAATATCTAATTTCATGTACACCAGATGGTCTGGTAAACTATGTTTCATGTGGCTATGGTGGTCGTGCGTCTGATGCAATAATTATAGAGGACTGTGGTTATTTGTCGCGCCTGAGACCTGGAATGTCTGTAATGGCGGACAGGGGTTTTAAAAATATTTCCCATATTTTGCAGCAGATGGACTGCGAACTGATTCGCCCACCGAGTGTTTTTGCGAACGTTCATTCTAGCCGCGAAGAAGTCAAGCAGTCCAAAAGAATTGCCGCATTGCGCATTCATATAGAGCGCGTCATAAGTAGAATTAGAGAATTCCAAATGCTCAGAATGCATGCGAGTACTGACCATAATCACATTCCCATAATTGATAACATTATTATTGTAGTATGTGGTCTTATTAACCTGCAAGAGTTACTCATTAAAATGTAATATTTAAACCAACTGTTGTTTTGATTTGTGTGAGACCCTCCCGTGTGAAGGCAGATGGTATATGATTAGTACATCTGCACTGATGATGGATATTGCAATGTATTCCTTACCGTGGGTAATGAAAGTTACCCCAATATGTCTTACAATAATGGCTGAAGGAAAAATTAATGCACACAGGATGTGAAGGAAAGACTGGTGGAAAATGTTTTTTTTTTTAATTTGTATTTAACTAAAGAAACACTTACAGGAAATACAAAATGGGATAAAAAAAGATTAATTTAAACACTAGAAGTAGCTATGTAAATTTAAGTTTCTTATAAATAGCTTGGGACCAAAATGTTAAGCATTTGTCCATTAAATCTAAACAGTAATTTTGATCATATTCTATGTAACAGACAATAACCTCTTTCGAACTTTCAAAGTCAGGCTTTGCTACACAATACAAACCTTTGCATTTTTTTGCAAAATGCATATGAGCCATGTTCTTACACAGGGTTTGTCCATGGCAACCGTGAAGTATCTTCTTAAAGCTGTATCGCTACTTGGACATTTCACTTCTACAATGTAATTTTCTCCTATTGCATCTGGAGAAGCTCCAAAAAAATGATACTGATTAGAGAGAATCAGGCCGCACTTCTCAAACTTTATCTGAAGTATTTCTTCCACTTCTTTCAACACTTCAGCCTCTAGAACTCTGCCACGCCTAAGAAACTTAGTTTCTACTAGTTTAACACCTAGAATGCTCTCAACGAGTGAGCCTTCCAGGGTTTGACAATGAGCAGCTTCATGGGCTTTAGATGCGGTAATTCTAGCGTACCTCAAGTTGTGCCACAATGAACAGTTTGACTGCCCAACAGTCATCTGAGCTGCCCTTTGATAGGCAACGGTGTTCATATTTTGTTGGCAATATTTTAAAAAATCTTCTGATGTTGATCCCACATCATTGTACAGAAAATTACAAATCATATTATGTAAGGAAAGATTTTCGATCACCGTTGGGTCGACAAAATATTTTAACAGCTGAATATCTCGTACACCAAGCTTTTTTTTTTTTTTTTGATTTTACGGATTCTTTCGTAATCCTCTACCTAGCTGGGGCTTATACAAATACCCCTCATGTTTTCTATCTAACTAGTACTGCGGCACTTTGGCCTTATTCCTATCACCATCCGATGGTTTTATTTAATTGACTGAGTTTATTATTATTACATTTCATGACTTTTTAGGGAAAAGATCGTAACTGGATAAAAAACCCTAAACAAAAAAAAGGAGAAGCAAACATTTAGTTCTGAACTATTTACTCTTGTTGACTTTTAATTTTACTGAAGTTAAATATTTCAATATTTCATTATCTCATTATTTCATTTTTTCGTCCTGATTTTCTGCTGTCCTAGTCTGCATCGCTGCCGGAGTCGGTATCCTCATAGAGCTCTAGGATGATGTGTTTCGGCATTTTGTGCTTGTAGTGGAACGGAAGATCGTCAGGTGAGTTGTAGGCGCCCAGTTCTTTTACAAGTGGATTTTCGGAATTTAAGGTGTTATTAAATCTCGTTGTCAGCTTGTGGGAGTATTCTTCGAGTGTGGGAATTTCCTCTTGTTCTTGTAGGTTCTTGAGGTTTTGTGTACATAGGTGTGTTGAACGTGATCTTTATACATTTGTTTTGAAGAGTTTGAATTTTCTTGTATATAGATTTAGGTATATTGCTCCACACTGGAATATTGCTCCACACAGAACTGGACGGATTTGGCTCTGGTATAGGAGGAGCTTTTTCTTCTCAGCTAGCGGGCTTTTCCAGTTGAAGATGGGGCTGATTGCTCCTATCGCTTGCTGCGTTTTGCTTCTGGCGTTTGCGATGTGTGCTTTCCAGTTTAGGCGGCTGTCCATGGTGAGGCCTAGGTATTTTACTTCAGGCTTCCAATCTAGTTGTATTCCGCTCATGGTGATTTTCTCTTTGGGTGTTTTGTTTTTCAGCCTACGTGTGAAAGTTATGGCTTCGGTTTTGGCTTCATTCAGTTTGAGGCACCATTTTTTGTAGTAGTGTCCGATCGTGTTGAGACCCTCTTGAAGGTATTTCACGGCCAACTTGGGCGCTAAGGATGAAGCGTATAGGCCCATGTCGTCGGCGTAGGTAGCTTTTTGGCACCGGGTGAGTGAGGAGACGTCATAGGTGTAGAGATTGAAGAGGTGGGGCCCGAGTAAGCTTCCTTGTGGCACGCCTTTCGGTACTTCTCGTGTTGTTGATATGGTCTCTCCCACTTTGACGGTGAAGGTTCGGTTTTTCAGGTAGGCTTGAATTATTCGGATGATGTACGTCGGTGTTTTGGTGACGTACATCTTGTGGATCAGCCCATCCATGCATACTGTGTCGAATGCTTTTTATCATTTGGTTATCAGTTGGTTATTTCAGTTATTTGGTTATTTCAGTTATTTGGTTATTTCAGTTATTTGGTTATTTCAGTTATTTGGTTATTTTGGTTATGGTTATTCGACAAAAGGAGACAGCGCTATATGAGCTCCATGCTGTATGTATATCTGTCTTTTTCTTTAGTAAGGCGAAACGAGACAGAGCTATATAGTTTGTATTGCGCTTTCCCCTTTGTGAGGTGACAACTACCCAATACCCAGTTATACCCAGTGACAAAACCATAACCAAATAACTGAAATAACCAACTGATAACTATCCACCTAGCCCTATCCATTAGCCCAGTGGCCAGTATGAAGCGGCAATGTAAACACGCTCAAGTATTTGAAGGAGTAATCAGTAAATACGGTACATTTTTTATACGAATCAACCAATGTATTTTGATCCCACCAATGAATTTACAATGTTTTGATAAAATTAATGACTTATTTACTAGTTGCACTTCGGAAATAACAAACACAAATCTAAATATTGGGGTATCCCATTAAAAGCTAATTTACTTGTCCGTTATTATTATTTTCATGGAATTGTGGTATTTTTAAATGCGAGAATGAAATAAATAGTTAGCATTGAAAGGAGTGGTAAAAATAATTTATAATATTCCTAATTCTTATTGTTTGAGACGTCATGACATACAATCTGAATTTTTATCTTATTAACCCCACTCTCTAATAAAAAAATTCAAATGTTTCCATTGTGCAATAGATGTATTTGATATTTTTGTTAATTTAAACCATTTAAAAAATGGCCTGCTACTACTTAAACGCATTAAACAATAACTCATCTATTTCTACAAGATGTATGATATAGATTCTATGTAGAAATATATAAAATTGGAACATAAAAATACAAATGAAGCGAACGATTTCATTTTATTTTGTACGCCCGCTAATTGTTATTCCTGGTTGTCACCGCCCCCGATCGGTGCTTATCTCGGGTCCCCACTCGCTAATACTATATAGTATATAGCCGAACAACTGAAATAACCAAATAACCGTTATATAACCGTTATATAACCAGTTATTTAGCTCCTAAAAACCAGTTGGTTATGGTATTGAAATTCTGGCTAGTTACCCAACACTAAACGGAATGTCACAGCACCGTGTGCGACTCTCCGGGAACAAGGCAATACAACAGGTCCTAGTCACTAGACCGACTCGAGTGATGAGCGGGAGAAAATTTTCGTATATATTAACAACTTGGCCAAATTTGTATGGGAGCTGCAAACGGAAGTGGCGCCATCTCTACTTGATCAAATGACGCTGTACACGTGTTGCAGGCCCGGCAAGCCAGATGGAAAACCTTGGCAATGGAATGTCACAGCACCGTGTGCGAATTTCCGGGAGCAAGGCAATACTACACGTCCTAGTCAGTAGACCGACTTGGGTGATGAGAGGGAGAAAATTTTCGTATATATTTACAACTCGGCCAAATTTGTAAGGGAGCTGCGAACGGAAGTGGCGCCATCTCTACTTGATCAAATGACGCTGTACTCGTGTTGCAGGCCCGGCAAGCCAGACGGAAAATCTTAGCAACGGAATGTCACAGCACCGTGTGCGAATTTCCGGGAGCAAGGCAATACTACACGTCCTAGTCAGTAGACCGACTCGGGTGATGAGAGGGAGAAAATTTTCGTATATATTTACAACTTGGCCAAATTTGTATGGGAGCTGCGAACGGAAGTGGCGCCATCTCTACTCGATCAAATGACGCTGTACCCGTGTTGCAGGCCCGGCAAGCCAGACGGAAAACCTCGGCAATGGAATGTCACAGCACCGTGGGCAACTCTCGGGAACAAGGCAATACTACATGTCCTAGTCAGTAGAAAAATTTGGGTATATATTTAAACATGGCCAAATTTGTATGGGAGCTGCAAACGGAAGTGGCGCCATCTCTACTTGATCAAATGACGCTGTATCCGTGTTGCAGGCCCGGCAAGCCAGACGGAAAATCTTGGCAACGGAATGTCACAGCACCGTGTGCGAATTTCCGGGAGCAAGGCAATACTACACGTCCTAGTCAGTAGACCGACTCGAGTGATGAGAGGGAGAAAATTTTCGTATATATTTACAACTCGGCCAAATTTGTATGGGAGCTGCGAACGGAAGTGGCGCCATCTCTACTCGATCAAATGACGCTGTATCCGTGTTGCAGGCCCGGCAAGCCAGACGGAAAACCTTGGCAACGGAATGTCACAGCATCGTGTGCGAATCTCCGAGAGCAAGGCAATACAACAGGTCCTAGTCACTAGACCGATTCGACTCGAGTGATGAGAGGGAGAAAATTTTCGTATATATTTACAACTTGGCCAAATTTGTATAGGAGCTGCAAACGGAAGTGGCGCCATCTCTACTTGATCAAATGACGCTGTACCCGTGTTGCAGGCTCGGCAAGCCAGACGGAAAACCTTGGCAACGGAATGTCACAGCACCGTGTGCGAATTTCCGGGAGCAAGGCAATACTACACGTCCTAGTCAGTAGACCGATTCGACTCGAGTGATGAGAGGGAGAAAATTATCTTATATATTTACAACTCGGCCAAATTTGTATGGGAGCTGCGAACGGAAGTGGCGCCATCTCTACTTGATCAAATGACGCTGTACCCGTTTTGCAGGCCCGGCAGGCTAGACGGAAAACCTTGGCAACGGAATGTCACAGCATCATGTGCGTATCTCCGGGAGCAAGGCAATACTACACGTCCTAGTCAGTAGACCGACTCGGGTGATGAGTTGGAGAAAATTTTCGTATATATTTACAACTTGGCCAAATTTGTATGGGAGCTGCGAACGGAAGTGGCGCCATCTCTACTCGATCAAATGACGCTGTACCCGTGTTGCAGGCTCGGCAAGCCAGACGGAAAACCTTGGCAACGGAATGTCACAGCACCGTGTGCGAATTTCCGGGAGCAAGTCAATACAACAAGTCCTAGTCAGTAGACCGACTCGAGTGATGAGAGGGAGAAAATTTTCGTATATATTTACAACTTGGCCAAATTTGTATGGGAGCTGCGAACGGAAGTGGCGCCATCTCTACTTGATCAAATGACGCTGTACCCGTGTTGCAGGCCCGGCAAGCCAGATGGAAAACCTTGGCAACGGAATGTCACAGCATCGTGTGCGAATCTCCGAGAGCAAGGCAATACAACAGTTCCTAGTCACTAGACCGATTCGACTCGAGTGATGAGCGGGAGAAAATTTTCGTATATATTTACAACTTGGCCAAATTTGTATGGGAGCTGCAAACGGAAGTGGCGCCATCTCTACTTGATCAAATGACGCTGTACCCGTGTTGCAGGCCCGGCAAGCCAGACGGAAAACCTTGGCAACGGAATGTCACAGCATCATGTGCGTATCTCCGGGAGCAAGGCAATACTACACGTCCTAGTCAGTAGACCGACTCGAGTGATGAGAGGGAGAAAATTTTCGTATATATTTACAACTTGGCCAAATTTGTATGGGAGCTGCGAACGGAAGTGGCGCCATCTCTACTCGATCAAATGACGCTGTATCCGTGTTGCAGGCCCGGCAAGCCAGACGGAAAACCTTGGCAACGGAATGTCACAGCATCGTGTGCGAATCTCCGAGAGCAAGGCAATACAACAGGTCCTAGTCACTAGACCGATTCGACTCGAGTGATGAGCGGGAGAAAATTTTCGTATATATTTACAACTTGGTCAATTTTGTATGGGAGCTGCGAACGGAAGTGGCGCCATCTCTACTCGATCAAATGACGCTGTACCCGTGTTGCAGGCTCGGCAAGCCAGACGGAAAACCTTGGCAACGGAATGTCACAGCACCGTGTGCGAATTTCGGGAACAAGCAATAGTCAGTAGACCGACTCGAGTGATGAGAGAGAAAATTTCGTATATATTTACAACTTGGCCAAATTTGTATGGGAGCTGCGAACGGAAGTGGCGCCATCTCTACTTGATCAAATGACGCTGTACCCGTGTTGCAGGCCCGGCAAGCCAGATGGAAAACCTTGGCAACGGAATGTCACAGCATCGTGTGCGAATCTCCGAGAGCAAGGCAATACAACAGGTTCCTAGTCACTAGACCGATTCGACTCGAGTGATGAGCGGGAGAAAATTTTCGTATATATTTACAACTTGGCCAAATTTGTATGGGAGCTGCGAACGGAAGTGGCGCCATCTCTACTCGATCAAATGACGCTGTACCCGTGTTGCAGGCCCGGCAAGCCAGGCGGAAAACCTCGGCAAGGAATGTCACAGCACCGTGGGCAACTCGGGAACAAGGCAATACTACATGTCCTAGTCAGTAGAAAAATTTGGGTATATATTTAAACATGGCCAAATTTGTATGGGAGCTGCAAACGGAAGTGGCGCCATCTCTACTTGATCAAATGACGCTGTATCCGTGTTGCAGGCCCGGCAAGCCAGACGGAAAATCTTGGCAACGGAATGTCACAGCACCGTGTGCGAATTTCCGGGAGCAAGTCAATACTACACGTCCTAGTCAGTAGACCGACTCGGGTGATGAGAGGGAGAAAATTTTCGTATATATTTACAACTCGGCCAAATTTGTATGGGAGCTGCGAACGGAAGTGGCGCCATCTCTACTTGATCAAATGACGCTGTACTCGTGTTGCAGGCCCGGCAAGCCAGACGGAAAATCTTAGCAACGGAATGTCACAGCACCGTGTGCGAATTTCCGGGAGCAAGGCAATACTACACGTCCTAGTCAGTAGACCGATTCGACTCGAGTGATGAGAGGGAGAAAATTATCTTATATATTTACAACTCGGCCAAATTTGTATGGGAGCTGCGAACGGAAGTGGCGCCATCTCTACTCGATCAAATGACGCTGTACTCGTGTTGCAGGCCCGGCAAGCCAGACGGAAAATCTTAGCAACGGAATGTCACAGCACCGTGTGCGAATTTCCGGGAGCAAGGCAATACTACACGTCCTAGTCAGTAGACCGACTCGGGTGATGAGAGGGAGAAAATTTTCGTATATATTTACAACTTGGCCAAATTTATATGGGAGCTGCGAACGGAAGTGGCGCCATCTCTACTCGATCAAATGACGCTGTACCCGTGTTGCAGGCCCGGCAAGCCAGACGGAAAACCTTGGCAACGGAATGTCACAGCATCGTGTGCGTATCTCCGGGAGCAAGGCAATACAACAGGTCCTAACGTATATATTTACAACTTGGCCAAATTTGTATGGGAGCTGCGAACGGAAGTGGCGCCATCTCTACTTGATCAAATGACGCTGTACCCGTGTTGCAGGCCCGGCAAGCCAGATGGAAAACCTTGGCAACGGAATGTCACAGCATCTTGTGCGAATCTCCGAGAGCAAGGCAATACAACAGGTCCTAGTCACTAGACCGATTCGACTCGAGTGATGAGCGGGAGAAAATTTTCGTATATATTTACAACTTGGTCAATTTTGTATGGGAGCTGCGAACGGAAGTGGCGCCATCTCTACTCGATCAAATGACGCTGTACCCGTGTTGCAGGCCCGGCAAGCCAGGCGGAAAACCTCGGCAATGGAATGTCACAGCACCGTGGGCAACTCTCGGGAACAAGGCAATACTACATGTCCTAGTCAGTAGAAAAATTTGGGTATATATTTAAACTTGGCCAAATTTGTATGGGAGCTAAAAACGGAAGTGGCGCCATCTCTACTTGATCAAATGACGCTGTATCCGTGTTGCAGGCCCGGCAAGCCAGACGGAAAATCTTGGCAACGGAATGTCACAGCACCGTGTGCGAATTTCCGGGAGCAAGTCAATACAACAAGTCCTAGTCAGTAGACCGACTCGAGTGATGAGAGGGAGAAAATTTTCGTATATATTTACAACTTGGCCAAATTTGTATGGGAGCTGCGAACGGAAGTGGCGCCATCTCTACTTGAACAAATGACGCTGTATCCGTGTTGCAGGCCCGGCAAGCCAGACGGAAAATCTTGGCAACGGAATGTCACAGCACCGTGTGCGAATTTCCGGGAGCAAGTCAATACAACAAGTCCTAGTCAGTAGACCGACTCGAGTGATGAGAGGGAGAAAATTTTCGTATATATTTACAACTTGGCCAAATTTGTATGGGAGCTGCGAACGGAAGTGGCGCCATCTCTACTTGATCAAATGACGCTGTACCCGTGTTGCAGGCTCGGCAAGCCAGACGGAAAACCTTGGCAACGGAATGTCACAGCACCGTGTGCGAATTTCCGGGAGCAAGGCAATACTACACGTCCTAGTCAGTAGACCGACTCGGGTGATGAGAGGGAGAAAATTTTCGTATATATTTACAACTTGGCCAAATTTATATGGGAGCTGCGAACGGAAGTGGCGCCATCTCTACTCGATCAAATGACGCTGTACCCGTGTTGCAGGCCCGGCAAGCCAGACGGAAAACCTTGGCAACGGAATGTCACAGCATCGTGTGCGTATCTCCGGGAGCAAGGCAATACAACAGGTCCTAGTCACTAGACCGATTCGACTCGAGTGATGAGCGGGAGAAAATTTTCGTATATATTTACAACTTGGCCAAATTTGTATGGGTGCTGCGAACGGAAGTGGCGCCATCTCTACTTGATCAAATGACGCTGTACTCGTGTTGCAGGCCCGGCAAGCCAGACGGAAAATCTTAGCAACGGAATGTCACAGCACCGTGTGCGAATTTCCGGGAGCAAGGCAATACTACACGTCCTAGTCAGTAGACCGACTCGAGTGATGAGAGGGAGAAAATTTTCGTATATATTTACAACTCGGCCAAATTTGTATGGGAGCTGCGAACGGAAGTGGCGCCATCTCTACTCGATCAAATGACGCTGTACCCGTGTTGCAGGCCCGGCAAGCCAGACGGAAAACCTTGGCAACGGAATGTCACAGCATCGTGTGCGAATCTCCGAGAGCAAGGCAATACAACAGGTCCTAGTCACTAGACCGATTCGACTCGAGTGATGAGCGGGAGAAATTTTCGTATATATTTACAACTTGGCCAAATTTGTATGGGAGCTGCGAACGGAAGTGGCGCCATCTCTACTTGATCAAATGACGCTGTACCCGTGTTGCAGGCCCGGCAAGCCAGACGGAAAACCTTGGCAACGGAATGTCACAGCATCGTGTGCGAATCTCCGAGAGCAAGGCAATACAACAGGTCCTAGTCACTAGACCGATTCGACTCGAGTGATGAGCGGGAGAAAATTTTCGTATATATTTACAACTTGGCCAAATTTGTATGGGAGCTGCGAACGGAAGTGGCGCCATCTCTACTTGATCAAATGACGCTGTACCCGTGTTGCAGGCCCGGCAAGCCAGATGGAAAACCTTGGCAACGGAATGTCACAGCATCGTGTGCGAATCTCCGAGAGCAAGGCAATACAACAGGTCCTAGTCACTAGACCGTTTCGACTCGAGTGATGAGCGGGAGAAAATTTTCGTATATATTTACAACTTGGCCAAATTTGTATGGGAGCTGCGAACGGAAGTGGCGCCATCTCTACTTGATAAAATGACGCTGTACCCGTGTTGCAGGCCCGGCAAGCCAGACGGAAAATCTTAGCAACGGAATGTCACAGCACCGTGTGCGAATTTCCGGGAGCAAGGCAATACTACACGTCCTAGTCAGTAGACCGACTCGAGTGATGAGAGGGAGAAAATTTTCGTATATATTTACAACTTGGCCAAATTTGTATGGGAGCTGCGAACGGAAGTGGCGCCATCTCTACTCGATCAAATGACGCTGTAGCCGTGTTGCAGGCCCGGCAAGCCAAGCGGAAAACCTTGGCAATGGAATGTCGCAGAACCGTGTGCAACTCTCGGGAGCAAGGACTCGAGTGATGAGAGGGAGAAAATTTTCGTATATATTTACATCTTGGCCAAATTTGTATGGGACCTGCAAACGGAAGTGGCGCCATCTCTACTTGATAATTAAAACGATATTTTTTCCAACACTAAATAAAAGCTTTAAAACGTGCAGCGGGCGACGAAATAACTACCTATTTTAACGGATTGTAAAGGGACTTGGTTACTCATTTAATGGAGGTTGGTGTATGTGTGTGTATACTTACCAAGTGTCTGACGTTAAAGGTTGGCGCGGCGATTAAAAGAAAAGAAGGGTCACCATTAAATAAATGTATTTCTCAACGCGTACAACTTATAATTCAGAAGGTTTAATGCATTGGAGTGAGAAGCTATGTAGATGCAACTAGCAAGTCACTACGATGTACTAACGATGCGTCCGACTCGGCGGGAGGCAGGAAAGCGAATGTTGGTTTGTTTTTTAAACAATTAAGTGCAGGCCGATCGTCTATTATCTTGTAGTGATGGCATATTTAAAAAGAATATAATTCAAATGAATTTATGGTTGTTCAGTGCTTGCATATTACATACCTCCCACCCAGTTTTTCAAACGACATAAAATTAAAATTATGTTATTGTAAAATATGGATGTAACATTATAAATTTCCTTAAGTATTCCTACAATTATCTTTGATGTATATTTATAAGCATAAAGTTATTTTTAGAATAATGTCTTAACTAGATTAAAGTAAATTAAAATAATTGCGCTGAATTTGCATATTGCAAATAAGTTAAGATAATTGCATTCGACATGTTTTTATCTTTAGGTAAATATTATTTTAAAATGCATCATCATTTTTATAAGTCACCTTAAAATGTATTAGTAGTATTTAAAATTATTAGTTTAAATAAAAATACTTGAGCTACTTCCTTAAATAAATTTTTTTTGCTTTGAGCAAAGAAAAGAATCAAGTGAATTATGATTGAATTCAAATCGATAATTCAGACTATTTAACCTTAATTACAATGTACATATATCTGCCAAATATAATACAGAAGTATTTGAAATTATTCATACGAAGTGATTTTCTGATCACTGGAATATGAAGAATTCTCTTATTAATAAATTCTTGTTTAAAAGTTACATGTTTTTAATTTATTCCTATTTAAAAATAAAATATAAAGTTGTGTTCATGAAACTTGAGTCTTGTTTGTGCAGTATAGTATTATCAACTTTCATGGACAAACAAGAGTATATTTTGAACAATTGTTTACCTACACTTCGGTAAGAGTGTGTGTATGTCAGTAAACAATAATCTTAATTAACATGTAGATAATTAAAGGTAAACAATAATAACCTTAATAGTAATAACCTTAATATGTGTTATGTTGATTATATGGCCAACATAAGACACATTAGTATGTTCATTTGGTAACAGATATCTTTATGCAATTACATTTAATATAAGATATATTTTCTGATTAGTTATATTTAGCGTAAGATACATTGTGTAATGTTAAGATTACTTTAGCTAGTTAAATGGTTTATATTACCTTAATAAAGACATTTGACCTTTTCTTAAAACTAGTCACATGGTTTACATGTTTTTTTTTAAATGAAAACTTTTCATTATTACACCGGTTCATCTCTTCGATAACCGAGGTGTATTTCTTTATCCATAGTGCCTCTGCGCTATGTTTTTAAATAAAAGTTAAATAACAATAATACTAGAGTTCAAAATTTCATACAAAGATTGTAAACTTTAGTATCAGTAACTTAAAAAAATACATGGTTAGCTATGACTTGAATATGTTCTTTAAACATTATTTTTTATTTCTTTTTAGCTTAATATGGTTTTGTAGGAAAGAAAATAATTAGTTTTATTTGCCAAATTAATTGCGTTACGACAGGTATCTGTCGGGAAAATGTACTCTGCGACCAGATCTTGTTCTCTTGATTTCTGGGAGTGGTTCCTGGACAGATGCGTAAGCTGGCGCATTATCTTCTACAGGTATGAAAGCAGGTTTCAGTCGGTCTATGGAGACACGTTTAGGCTTTCCATTTACGCTGATGACAAAAGTCTTCTCATCGCCTTCTTCTACCTTGTAAGGACCTTCATAAGGCTTTTGAAGGGGTTTTCTTCCACTGTCTGTTCTCAGAAAGACGTGGGTAGTCTGAGCTAAGTCTTTATGTACGAAGCACTTTCTTGATCCATGAGCGCTGGCAGGTGTTGGCTTGATATTTTCAAATTTTCTCTGCAAGCGACCGACGTAGATATCAGGTTCTTCTCTAGGCGTTTCGATGAAGAAATCGCTAGGTAATCTTAATGTTCTACCGTATGTGAGTTCAGCAGGGGAACATTTTAGATCTTCTCGAACTGTAGATCTCAATCCAAGTAGTATTAGTGGGAGATTTTCCAACCAGTTCGGCTCGCCACTCGCCATAAGAGAGGCTTTCAGCGTATGATGCCATCTCTCTATTAGGCCATTGGCCTGTGGGTGATAAGCGGTGGTCCTTGTATGTTTGATACCAAATTTCTCTATCAGTTTCTTAAATAGGAAGCTCTCGAACTGACGTCCCTGGTCTGTAGTAATCGTCTCCGGGGTACCGTGACGAGCTATCCAGTGGTCCATCAGTGCGATTGCTACTGTCTCAGCAGACATGTCCTTCAATGGGACTGCTTCAGGCCAGCGGGTGAATCTATCAATCATTGTCAACAGGTATTGATAACCGTTGCATGCTGTGAGAGGGCCAACTAAGTCGAAATGAAGATTACGGAAGCGGTCTTCTGGTAAAACGTATGTCGAGAGTGGAGCTACTGTATGTTTTGAGACTTTCGCTTTCTGGCAAGGGATACATTGTTTGACGAAGTTTTTGATGTCTTTCGCCATGTTGGGCCAAACAAACCTCAACTTTATTGTTTTTGTTGTCCCTAAAATGCCTGGGTGACAGATATTGTGAACACTTTCGATCACTTCTGTTCGCATGGAAGCTGGAACAAAAGGTCTGACATGACCAGTTGATATGTCACACCATAGTGATCTGTCTGTGCCGGGTATCACCATTTGACGCAGGGAAAGGCCGGTGTCATCTTTCGCCTTAATAAATTCGTCGTTTTGACACTGCGCTTCTGCCATCTTCCCATAGTCAATTGTAGTAGGACAGTTTATCTCTTCAATGCGAGATAGGGTGTCAGCTACTATATTCTGAAGTCCAGAGATGTGCCTAATATCAGTTGAGAACTGTGCAATGTAATCCAACTGTCTTTCTTGACGTGGAGAGCTAGAGGCTCGTTTCTTGCTAAAGGCAAAGGTGATCGGCTTGTGATCAGTGTATATTATGAAATTACGTCCTTCAACGTTGTTGCGGAAGTACTTCACGGCTTCATAGACACCTGTTAGTTCGCGGTCGAATGTACTGTAATTCCGCTGAGCTGGGGTGAATTTTTTAGAAAAAAATCCAAGTGGTTCCCATGTGTCGCCGTTGGACTGTTGTAAAGACGCTCCAATTGCTATGTCACTAGCGTCTACCATTATAGCGATCTTCGCATCGGGTGAGCTAGTAGCGCGGCATTAGCAAGGTGATTTTTACAGTCTTTGAAAGCTGACGTTATAACATTCGTCGTTCCATGTAAGTGTTCTCTTATCATTTTTCTTATATCCAGCGATGCAATCGAACAACTTAGCTTGAGTTTCGATAGCTTTAGGTAGGAACTTTCGGTAGTAGTTTAACATACCTAAAAAGCGACGTAGACCTTTCGCAGTTTTAGGCAGCGGAAATTCTGTTATAGCTTTAACTTTTTCTTTGATGGGAGTCATGCCCGTTTGATTAATAGTATGCCCCAGAAAGTTCACAGTAGTTTCACCAAATTTACACTTTTGAATGTTCATAACTAGTCCGTTGTCAGCTAGACGTTTTAACAATGTGTTTAAATGCCTCTGGTGTTCTTCTTCATTTGCTGAAGCGATTAATATGTCATCCAGGTACACAAAGCAAAAATCTAGATCTCTGGTGATGGCGTGCATAAAGCGCTGGAAACTTTGTGCCGCGTTGGATAAACCAAATTGCATGGAAGTGAATTCGTATAATCCGAACGGTGTGATGATGGCCGTTTTTGGGATATCTTCTGGTTCTACAGGTATCTGGTGGTATGCCCGCGCCAAGTCTATTGTTTGTTTTTGTAACTTTATTTAGATGTAAGCAAATTTTCATACATCTAGTAATAAAAAACATATAAAATACATAATGAAATAAATAGAGTCATAAAATTATAACGGAAAGAATACAGTTGATAAAAAAAAAGAAATACATTTACCCCAGTTCAAAAAAAAAAAAAATAGGGTTTAAGAAATACAGTTAATACAAATAGAAATACAAGTCATAAATTTTTCTTTATGTATATAGCACATGTTTTACGGAAAGTGCCAAGACTTGAGGCTTCCTTTATGGAATTTGGTAGATTATTATAAAGTTTTTGCCCTTTATAAAATACGCTGTTCTGTGTACACGTAAGTTTTGTTTTGGGAAGCCTGAAGTCTCGGCAACTCCTCGTAGGATAATTGTGAATATTTTCATGATACATAATATTAGTTTGCAGATATTTAGGGAGCATGTTATTTTTAAGCTTGTACATCATTGTTAACGTATTATATATTATATGTTGTTTAGTTGTTTTCATATTTAAGTTTTGTAACATAGTTTTTACTCTAGTAAAGATATTACATTTCAGAATCATCCTCATTCCCCTATTTTGTATAACCTGTAGTTTATTATTTTGGGCCTCGTTACATAAGAATAGAACACTAGAACAATAATTTAAATGAGGAGTTACAATAGAATTGTATACAAGGTGCGTTGTCTTGAGATCCAAGTTATTCCTAATTCTTTTTAGGAAGCCAACTTTTTTAGCAATTTTCTTAGATATGTATTCGAAGTGTTTGTCGAATTTTAATTTATCATCTAATATTATATCCAAATATTTAATATTGTTAACCCTTTCTATCTTTATGTTATCAATGGTTAGTATTGCATGTTCGGTTCCACCTTGACTATCAATAATCAGAAATTTAGTTTTCATATTCACATATTGTAGAGAAAATCTTTGCCTTAGAAAGTTTGTGGGCAAAGTCGTGGAGTTGGGGAATCGGATATTTGTCCGGTATCGTTTTTGTGTTTAGACGTCTATAGTCCCCACATGGGCGCCATTCACCATTGGGTTTCTTCACCATGTGTAATGGACTGGCCCAGTTGCTCTTGGAAGGTCTGCATATACCTTGTTCCATCAAAAACTTCAATTCTCGTTTGGCTGCTTCTAGTAGGGCTGGCGCTAACCTGCGTGCACGTTCAGTCACAGTAGGGCCTTTAGTTTCGATACAATGTGTCACTGTATGTTTCTTGGTTTCGGTTGTCTTCATGTCAGGCCGCATCAAACTTGGATACTTGTTGAGGATATCCCGGTATTTTAAAGTGTTTGATATAGTTGAAATTCCCGTGGATATTCCTTTGTACGTTGTGCCATTGAAGTATAATCCGGTGGACTGGTCTGATATTACAGCCTTTTTTAAATTAACAGTAAGATTGAAGTTGTGCAGGAAATCGGCTCCGAGTATAGCTCTTGATACATCTGCAACTATAAATCTCCACTTCATAGTTCTACGTAGGCCAAAATTCAAATCTAGAATTTTTGTGCCGTAGGTTTTGATATTGTTCCCATTTGCGCTGTACAAAGTAGTAGGGCAGTTATCTGATGTGATAAACCTCCTATTACGGATTAAATTTCTAGGGATAACAGATACATCAGCGCCGGTGTCCACAAGAAATTTCTGACGTGTTTCACGATCGAATATAAAGAGACGACAAGTGTTTGTAGGAATCTCACATGTCTCTACTGTAGGATTTTGCCGTCGTTTCCCTGTGCATTTTTTGGGAAAGGAGCACGGTTCGCAGCATCTGTATGCTTTTTCTCCAAATTTAGTATGCCATCGGCAATATCCATTGGAATTTCTGTTTGGAGATCTCCCCTGTGATCCTGATCTTGGTCGTCTAGGTGGATTTTGTCTTGATGGGGATTGATGATAATGATTTTGTTGAAAATTCTGCCTACCCCGTCTGTGGAAATTAGCTTGTGGATTGACCTGCGATGCCTTCAGTTGCTTCAATTCATGAGTGAGCTGCGATATTTGTTTTTGAATGTCCAGCAGTATCGAGTTGTCTTCCTGTCGTGATGATCCTGTTCTATCGTTTCTTTCGACTGCGGTACATTCGTTTGCATTGTAGACGTCGATTATTTTATCTGCAGCAGAAGCAAGTTGATCGAGGTCGTTGTCTGGCAGCGAGGATAGGATCACTTGGATATGTTGTGGAAGTCGCTGCAGCCATAATGTTTTTACGATGGCACTCTGTGCTAAAGACGGTCCAGCCAACTCCATCATATGTCGGAGTAGACCTGTCGGTTTCCTGTCTTCTAACTGGATGCCAGTGAGGAGTCGAGTCAGGCGATTCTCTTCTGAGTCCTGTAGTCGTTCGATGAGTGCAGTTTTGATACGTACATATTTTTATTGTACGGGAGGATTTGTTACGATGTCACTTACACTTTGTAGGGTATCTTGGTCAAGTGCAGCAATTATAATGTTGTATTTAGTAAAATCTTCCTTTATCCTTGAATTAACGAACTGAGCCTCCGCCTGGGTGAACCAACAGGGTGGTAATCGTACAGAAACATGATGAACGTCTGACGTCGGTGCGTTGTGTTCTTCCATCGTGAACTTGCCGTAGTCTTTTTTCGGAATTATGATGAGATTTTCTGTTCCTGGTTCTTCGTTGGATTTTTTTCGCGAGTGGTCACTATATAATTCCTATGCAGTATGCAGTAAATATGGCAAGAAAATATGACTAATATGACAAGAAAATATGTAAATTTGTCAAGGTTAGGATGTATGTTAGAATGATTTGATTTTAAAATTCGTAACCCACATATTAATTTAAAATTTTTAAATCTCAAAAAGTTGTAAAAAATGTAAAAACGGTTAAAATCTTTTCATAGATTATGATAAAAAGTTTGAAATTTACTATTGTTTAAACAAATGGATTCTAATATCTATCTGAAATTTGAAAGTTGAAACAAATGAATTGTAACATTATTTGCGTTCAATTGTATGCTTTTACGGAACACATTTGAAATTGTAAGAGTTTTTTTTAATTTATTTTAATACCCCACAAGAGTCCCAACTGCTCCCAACCAACTGGAGCCAGTGAGACTATGGCATCCCCAATTGGGGAATGTTGTGAGGCTGAAGGTATTAGGGAGGGAAACGAGAAAGGGAAGAGGAAGGTGGGGAAATTCCTGGCTATTCAGATCTGGTCACCAAACACGGCTAAAATCCATTTCAAGCAACGTTTCAATTCTGAATGTTGGTCTTTCACCAGGGCGATACTGAGAGTATCTTCCACTCCGGAACGTGCGAAAATATACAACATATTATTTTTAAACTAATTAATTGTGAAACAACACAAATTAATTAAATAAAATTTACGTGCGCACGCCGGGATTTGAACCCGCGACCTTCGGATTCGTAGTCGAGAGCCTTACCCCTTGACCATGGAGGCCGTCCTGATGAGATTCGTAAATAATGTATGGCTGATGTAAGCGTAATGAGTAAGATGAAGAAAGGGACGCTTAGATGGCATGGACATGTAGAGTAGATGAACAAAGAAAGAGTGTAAGGAGAATATATGATGTAAATGAAAGAAGAAGGCGGGGACACCCGAGGAGGACATGACACGATTGAGTGAAACAAAATCTTGAATCGGGCAGTGTCAAGCGTCAGAATAACAGAAGAGTATGTATGAGATGATGTATGAATTTTAATGAAGCAAGGAGTGTGTGCCAAGACAAACCCAAACTGTCTGTGAAATCCTTGCTGAAATGAAGGAACAAAATTACAGAGACAAAAATGTTATTATTCATAACGTTCCAGAGAGTACGTCATTATCTCAGATAGAATCAATAAATATGGACATAACATCTGTTAAGAAAATAATCTCTGATATTGATACTTCAACAATAAATCTTGACCTAAAAATTTACAGATTGGGTAAGAGAAATGTCGACAAACCAAGAGGAATAAAAGTCGAGTTTCCAGATGCAAAATGGCCTAAAATTCTCTTAAGCAAGAAACATGCATTGAAAAACAATATCCGGATGTACCAGGATCTATCATTTCTGCAGCGGAAACAATTAACAGACCTCAGAAATGAACTAGAAATTAGAAAGACTTCTGGTGAGACCGACATAACAATCAAATATATCAACAACAATCCTTCTATCGTTAAAATACATCCAAAAAACTAAAATTTAAATTACAAATTTTCTATAAAAATGTATGTGGACTAAGAACTAAATTACAGGACTTGAAATCAACCTTACCTACAATGGATCATGATATTTACTCTTTCACTAAGACATGGCTGCATAGCAACATCAAAAGTACAGAGTTGGGTTTCTTCGAACATTCAGTGTACAGATGTGACAGAAGTGAAAGTACCAATAAGAAAGCTAGAGGAGGTGGTGTGTTAATATCCATAAATAAAAAACTTAATTCAAGAAAACTCAAATGCATCTACACAAATCTAGAACAACTGTTCATCATGGTATCTACCAAAAAGGAAAAAATTATAGTCGGCTGCATCTACATTCCTCCTTCTTCTGACGCTCAATTATATAAAGACCACTACCTCGAAGTAGAAGCAATGAGAAGGAGATTTCCTGAAGCTACCTTTATTTTAACAGGAGACTACAATATACCTAATGTTGCATGAGACATAGAAAACAAGAAGACTTCTTGCTCGGACAACATCAACCATGGCTCCCATGAAATTATCGAAATGTCAAATTTTTTAAACCTCCGGCAGTTAAACTACGTATATAATATAAATTCTCGTATTCTCGATCTAGTGTTCTCCAATTCTTATTTTGTTAATGTATCCGCATCTGCTGAAACTGTTCTTCCAATTGACAATTATCACCCTCCATTAGCGATTGAATACCACAGTTCAATAACGAAAAAGATTCCACCTGCATCTGCAAAATTGAACTTTTTAAAAGCAGATTTTAATCAAATCAATAATCTATTATTCTCGGCTGACTGGAACTTTTTGGATGTGGGAGTAAACATTAATGAAATGGTAGATAAATTTTACTTAATTCTAAATAGTGCTATTGATTTATTTGTACCTATTTCTAAAATTACTGTTCAAAAATACCCAAAATGGTTTAGTAAAGATCTCATCAATTCAATTAAAGACAAAAAAATTGCTCATAAAGTTTACAAATCAACACGGGATCCTAAAGATTACGCAAAATTTAATGAATTAAGATCAAATACTAAAATAATTTCAAAATTATGTTCCAAGAAGTGCATTGAAAACTGTGAAGAATTGGCTGTTGCCAATCCCCGGAATATTTATAAATTTTCAAACATGCTTAATAACGACGACTCTGGTATTCCCTCTAACATGTATCTAGATAAGAAAATGGCCGATAATCCTCAAGAAGTCGTTAATCTTTTTGCAGAATTCTTCAGCAAAGTCTATGATACTAAAAACGACTCTCCTTTGCTCGACGCTTCAATAACTAATAATGACAATAAGATCGATTTTAATCAATGTATATTTGAAGAAAGTGATATTAGAACTAAATTGAAATCCCTAAATCTTAACAAATCAGCTGGTCCCGATAACATACCTCCAATCTTTTTATTTAAATGTTTGTCAGTCTTGACTTATCCTCTTACTAAACTTTTTAACTTGTCTCTAAAAATTGGCACCTTTCCGAAGAAATGGAAAACGAGCTTTCTGTCTCCAATCTTCAAAAAAGGAAATAAATCTGATATTTCCAACTATAGACCTATATGTATTCAGTCATCAATTCCGAAACTATTTGAATCTGCTCTGCTTACCAAACTCTCGCCTGAAATTAATAAAGTAATTTCACATCTACAACACGGTTTTATGGCAAAAAGATCGACTCTTACAAACTTAATGATTTATGAGGAACATTTATTCAAAACTATGCACAAGCGTCTCCAAACAGACGTAGTGTACACAGATTTTAGTAAGGCATTCGACAAAGTCTCACATAAAATTCTCATACATAAATTAAGTACTCTTGGTACAAATGGTTTGAATGTTATCTACATAAAAGAAAAATATCGGTTAAACTCAATTCACACTTTTCATATCAGTTTGAAATCTTCAGCGGCGTTCCACAGGGGTCACATTTGGGACCAGTATTGTTTTTCTTGTTCATCAACGACATAACTACTATTTTTTATGGAGTTATGATACTCCTATTCGCTGATGATCTTAAAATTTACAAAACTATTACCAATCTCAATGACTGTTACGTATTGCAATTGAATCTTGATAGGCTACAAGAGTGGTGCATTCGTAATGAACTGTTTCTCAATATTGAAAAATGTCTAACTATAACTTTTGTTCGAATTAAAAATCCCCTCACATATCAATATAGCATTAACAACATTCACCTAAAAAGGGTTGAGCAAACAAAAGACCTTGGTATAATTTTTGACAGCAAACTAACTTTTATTCCCCACATTAATGAAATAACTAATAAGGCCATGAAATGTTTGGGATTTATTTTGAGAACAGTCAAAGATTTCAAATTAATTAACTCCTTTAAATTACTGTTCACTGGATTGGAAAGAAGCAATTTGGAGTATAATTCGACAATCTGGGCTCCATTTTATAAGATTCACCAACAAAAATTGAGAGAGTGCAGCATAAATTTCTTCGATTTATTAATTACAAGTTAGGTATTCCAATCGAAAATCTTAATTATACGTTTTTAATGAAGCTACTTAACCTAAGCGATTTATCATCTAGGCGCACAGTGAACGATTTAGTATGTCTCTTCAAAATAGCAAATGGCAGATTGGACGCCCTGGATTTAACGAGCCTTGTTAAAGACATACGAGACATACGGCTCTGTATAACAATCCAGCGTCTTCAAATAATTATTTCGTGAACTCTCCTATTCAAAGATTGCACAGACTTGGTAATGAGTTCTGTTCAATTGATGTTTACCGTTACAACACTGTGTCCAAGCTAAAAATCAGTTTATTTGAATGTTTTTATTAAATTTATTATTTTTTTTTGTTTTTCATATGCATCGTTTTTTATTGCAATTTTTATTATGTTATGTTTCTGCAAAATACCCAATCAGGTATAATAAAGGCATGCTGTTTTGTAAAAACGTATATTATAAACTGTTCATATTTTACAACGTCATAGTAATTATAATTCTGCTGCCTTTATTACCCACCTATTGCGCTGAAACTAGCTACTTTAATAGTATCTACCTTCTCACTTCTTTTATACTTATGTTATTATATTATGCACTAAACTACTTCTTATACTATTTTGTACAACCTGCTGTTATAATGAATGTAACCACAGGATAAACTATTATTCATTGTGATAATTACGCTGTAACTACATACTGTTATATTGTATCTACTTACTTCTTTTACACCTATTTATTATTTTATGTGTACATTATTGTATTCCCTTGTAAAACTATGTGACAAATGTATCAACATGTAAAAGCCTTCTAGGCGTGAATAAATAAATAAATAAGACCGAGTTGTTCGGCGGGCCGTCCTCTCTGCCTACCGCTTTGAGGAAAGGCATGATCATAGTACCAGAACAAAGCAACTAGACAAACTAAATGTACCTAAATGCGATACTACTTTTGGACAAAGAAGCTCTGAATTTTTAGCTGTAAAATTATATAACAAACTCCCACTTAATATCAAAAAAGTCATTCAATCAATAATTGCATTAAGTCCAGCAAAACTTGGCTTAAGGAATTAACAGAAGAAAAACTGACAACTATTCTCAAAAAAACGTCATAGAAATTACTAGAAAGACCCTACCCAAACCTTGAAGTTGAAATATAGAAGCGAAACCCCATCGGCAAAAGTATATACCAAATAAAAGTGATGTAAACAAAGTTATTGTCTTATTTTTTAAAGGATAAAAAATTGATTCCCGCAATAATTTCTCTGAAATCCATACATACGAGGTGTATTCAAAAGAAAAGCTGAATTTCGAATTTTTTCTAAAAGTATTTATTTATTCATCAATATCCATTTTCTCCCCTTTAAAGTAATCCCCCTCAGATATAATGCACTTATGCCAGCGCTTCTTCCAATCCTCGAAGCACTTCTGGAATGCGCTTTTCGGTATGGCCATCAGCTCGTTCTTCGATTCTGGCTTTATCTCATCAATTGTGGCAAAACGCTTTCCTTTCATTGGTCTCTTCAGTTTCGGGAATAGGAAAAAGTCGCAGGGAGCCAAATCCGGTGAATACGGTGGTTGAGGCATGATTACAGTGTTGTTTTTGGCCAAATAATCGAAAGAGCGATACTAATGCGACGTTGCTTTTGCACAAAATTTAGCAATTTTGGAACAAATTTATCTGCTACACGTTTCATGCCCAAAACATCGGAGAAAATTGCATGGCATGAGCCGATTGATATGCCAACATCCTCTGCAACTTCCCTAATAGTGATTCGACGATTTTCCAAAACCATTTTCTTCACTGTTTCGATGTTTTCTTCGTTTGTTGACGTGGTTGCAACTCCAGGATGCTCATCGTCATTAACACCTTCTCAGCCTTCTGAAAAACGCTTGTACCACTTATAAACACTTTTTTGAGACAAAGTAGACTCGCCGAATGCCAGTCAACATTTTAAGTGCGTTGGAGCACTTTATTCCATTTTTAACGCAAAATTTAATACATATTCTTTGATTCATTTTTTTCAAAAGTAAAAAATCGAAGAACACACAAAAACGTGACTAACCTTTCCAGTTGTCAAAAACAAACCACTAATCCAAAATGGCTGATAATGCTAACATATGATAAACATATGTGTACCAACATAACAAAAAAAAAATCGATAATCGAATGTACACCTTTTCTTTTGAACACACCTCGTACAGTAGAATCTCACTTATGAGCCACTTTATCCACTGAAGAGAAAAACTGAAAGAAATGTGTTAAGCGCATATGAGTGTGCCCGAAGTAACTCAATTTTTCCTCACTTCTAGATAAATTGATCCAACATTATCAAAAACATCAAAAAAAAGGTTGGCACCGAAAAATACACACTTTGCAGGTTGCTAACTCAAGAAATACTTACTATAAATGATTTATCTGTTAATTCTATGCGGGTAATTAGGAAAATGTACAAGTTTTCAAAAGACAATAATCCTCAAACCGTAATAAAATACGTAGTGGAATTTTTTCGATGAAATGTTAAAAATCACTTTCACTGGTTTTCAAACTGCACCTATTTTCATATATTTCGAGACGTATTTAACGGTTTCAGTTTGAGGATTTTTGTATTTTTAAACCTTATACAATTTCCTAACTACCCGTATAGAATTTACAAATAAATCATCGGTCAGTGGCCAAGTTGGCGTTGTGTCTAGGTCCCACCCAGGCGTCGTTAATTCAATTCCTCTGCTGGCTAAGTCCTCCGTCACAACACAAGTAACAACTTCCTCTTGCTGTGGTGGTAGTCGGAGATTATCAGATATTGTCGGGCTATTCGTTATTTGGGAAAGTTTGTTTTTTCTTCTTAAAGAAAATTTTTAGCAACCTGCTAAGTGATGTCAGATACATCACACTTCTACGGGTTATCGGTTCAGTGATATCTCACCTCTCGGAGCAGATATGTCTCTTTAGGTTGGCGACCAGCGTAAACTGTTTGCCGCAGAACTTGCATGTGTGATCGCGCAGTGGCAACTTATCGTGAAATAGCGCCACATGCTTTTGCAGTGCGTCTTCGTCTAGGAATGTTTCGTCACATTGGATGCACTGGAAAAAGAATGGTGAAAAAGTTAGGTTAGGTTATTTTTGCTGTGGGTTAAACATCGATATATAATTACTAGATTTGGCATGTCATACAAATAAGCACAAATATTTTGGTAATTTCATAAAACATCTCCCTATTGAAATCCTCTGCCATAGGTCACCCCGAGTGGTTCACTACAGCAGGTGACTTAGCAGGGGTGCCCGGGTTCATACGGTGAGGTTTGATCAGGTCTTGGTGGCGGTAGCGTCTGCCCACCAGCTGCGTGGTGAGCCGGACTCTCTCAACTCATCGCCTTTGCAATGCAGTAGGAGGGATGGATTAGTACATCCGTCACTCCTGGACACACTGACTCCTTATTTTCCTTTAAAAAAATCATCCACCACAGAACAAATGATACATAGAGACGCTCTAACGCACAAGGCAAAGTAACCAAAATTAAGGGGGGCGAAGAGTGAGCTAGGCGTGCCGCTAATTTAAGTAAAACAGCGAATAAGTAAAAAGATTTGGGTATTTTACAAAAACCGAATATTTTGTTAAGAGTATTTAGTTTGACCCTTTTTATAAATGTTTTGTAATTTGCTTACTGCAGCCAAAATCACGCAAAACAAACGTGGATGGCATGTGAACTAGGCTAGTGACAAAATGGGTGTCACGTGACCATTGCCTCCAGGGGTTGGAATGGTACTTAGGGCGAGTCTATTAATTTCGACGCTAATCAAAATGCAGCCGTATCGCAAAGAAGCGCCGGAACGTACCTGGTGCGGCAAACGTTTACAGTGCGTACGACCGTGGGCCTTGAGGCTCTCCACGTAGCGGCTGCGGAAGGGGCAGATCTGGCACTTGAAGGACGGCTCCGCCTCGTGGCTACGCATGTGCGAGGCGAGGTAACGCTTCTGCTTGGTCGCATAGTCGCAGCTGTCACACGAATAGCTCACCTATATGCCATAAAAAATAAATTATTAAAAAAAATACATCAGCTTTATATTATCAATGTGCTGAGTCAGCGGCAGTTAGCCGGCTGTCGCCTCAGCATCTCGATAACTATAAAAAGACAACACGTCTGATTGGTGAAGAGTGCATTTATTTAATTTAACCTTTTTGATTAGTGGTTGACTATTTTAGTAAGCATTCTTACTTAATCGGAACCGATGAGCACCAAAATAATATGTGCCGTCAATTTAAAGTAAAACAGTGAATTCAAGGCCCACATTAACGAATCCCTTCCTACAGCCCCCTCCTTAACCCGCCTCACAATGCTGCCCAACCGGGTAGCGATATGCGCTCTTGTGAGGGCACACTTAAAAAAAAAAAAATTAAATAAAAATAAAAATAAAATACAATAAATATAAAGGTTTGGCTAGTTTACAAAACTGAGCATTTAGTTTGACTAGTTTAATATATGTTTTACAATTTGCTTACCAGAATCAAAATCACATGAAACAGACGTGGACGGCAGTGAACTAGGCTGGTGCCAAAAAGGGTGTCACGTGACCTTTGCCTCCACCCGTCGAAATGGTACGTTAAGGTAATTCTATTCATTTTGACATGAAAGTTATACATAATACCGTATAAAACAAATGATGAAAACTTTATTTATTTATTGATAAATTAGTACAAAAAGCGTATATGGCAATATTAAAAAATTATTTATTTACTGTAAAACTGGGAATGGCTAGGTATTTCTCAACCTTTATCTTTTCTATATTGTTCCCCTCGTCTCAGCTCCCTCACACTGGGGAAGCTATAGACCAACTAAAAAAAACTGTAAAACTGGGAATAGCTAGGTATTTCTCAACCTTTCCCTTTTCGATATTTTTCCCCTCCTCTCAGCTCCCTCAAACTGGGGAAGCTATAGACCAACTAAAAAAAAAAAAAAAATATTTAATAAAAAAACCGGCTTCGGGCAGTTGGAATGGGAGGTAATCAAAAATAAAAATTAAACATTCACCCTTTATGTACGTATGCACTAACCTCGCTGGTGCGAATCATCTTGCCGTACTCGGTAATCACATGCGTTTCTGTTTCAATTGACGCATCGGCTTTCGCGACAGAAGTCGAAACATGTTTTTCGTCCGCCGAGAAATACTTGTCATCTGCCACATTGCCACTGGTGTCTCTGAAAAGATATTTAACAATAGTATGAACATTTTGCAATGGAAAATATTTATTTAATTTTATTGAATTACTAGCTGATGTGTACTCGGCCTCGTTCGGGATCATTTATTTTGTTTGGAATAAAGTTTGAAGTTGTGAAATTCTTGTTTGCCAAACTTTTTTTTTCAAAATACATCTAAATAATAAAGTTCTTAAGTATGTACCTACTTGAGTTTTCAATTTTGAAAATATTCTACCCTAACAAATCTTCATCTTTTGAATACGTAATCTGTGGCTAACCAGAGTGGTATATCTATTAGCTAATCTCAATGCAACATGGCGGGCTCAATGTTTTTAATATTAATTTTAAAACGTTTTAGCAACAGTTTTACTGTTGGATTTCATTCAAACTACTCTCTAAACCTTCCCGACACTAATAAGAACAAACTGTGATATTTTCAGCTAAACCGGTCGAGTAATATTCGAGAAAATCGAGGTCAGACACACAAACAAACATTCATTTTTATATATAGAGATTAAGCACGCAATACTTTGAGAATTGGCACATACGTGATACTCTCTCCCGCATCAATAAAATGCTTGGATTTGTTCCCCGTTATGCAAGACCAACTAAATTTGTTATGTACTATTTTATGCTTCAAAAGCGTGAACTTCTGCACGATGCTGCATTGACCGTTGGCATTTTAAAAGTCACTTGCAACTCTCTTAAGAAGTTTTCATGTTTAAAAAGTTTGGTTTTTTCGGTCCTTTGAAGACTGAATTTGAAAAAATGCCCAATTTTTCCCACAAATAAAGTTTTCCCGAATAAGAAGTTTTTTCTTCCGGTCCCTTTGAAAAATTCTCAAAGAGAGTTTCACTGTATTACAAAAAAACTTCTACGACTCGTTTGTGTACAGTTTTATTCATAGTCACTTACAATTCTCGATTTCATAACTTCTCTACACTTCTCCACATCTTCTCTCCACACACTTTCTTTCTTTTATTATTATTAGTCACGCAGACATTAGTTAATTTATGTATTTATTTATTTGCAAGAAACAAACAGCTTTTAATACAAATATATATACAAAGGAAGTTTATCAAAAGGTAAGTCAACAAAGTTTCTTGTGCTAACAGTGGTTAAATACAGATGTTTTATTAGAAAAAAAAAAAATATGAAGGAAGGGGGAAGAGGAAGAGTCAAAACAGACAAAATAATAACAATGTTTTTTTTATAACAAGTTAAAAAATAATGATATCCTCACTGGGATTTCCGGTGCCGAGGATTTCATTTACAAAATATGAAGATTTTTTTTAAAATTAATGATATTGCTTAAAAAAATTATTGTAAGGTGAGGTGTTTTAAGTGCAATTGAGTGGTTTCGGTGTTAGCCTGTATTTGGTGTTAATGTATTTTCTATTTCAGATCTCCCTGTGTAACGTATCCACAGTTTTATTTGAATTTTTTAATTTATTATGGTTGTTGTGATTTTTAAAGGAGAGTGGTATTTTGTTGTAGAGTTTAGTACCATAATATAAGAAGTTTATTTGTCCAAATGATGTGTTTGTGGTTGCTTGTTGGATGTGTTTTTGATTCCGAGATCTAGTATTTCTAATGTGTTTGTTTTTTTTTTCTTGTTTTTTGTATTAATACATGTAAAATACAGAGTGGCGTAAAACTACCGTTAGGGTTTGAATGTTTAATAACTTTTTTAATTTATTTATATTTTTTATTTTTATTTCCGAATTTTGTGACGAAAACTCGGGGAATTTGAAATGGAACACTACACAACAGAACAGCGATCAACAATTGTTGAATTTTATTTTGAAAATCAACGGTCAATTGTTTTGACGCAGCGTGCTTATCGTCGTTTTTTAATGTGCGTACTGGACCTTCAGCACCAACAATAAACCGCCTGGTTGCAAATTTTCGACAACATGGTACAGTAAGACACCTTCCATGTACCGGAAGACCACGTACGGTCCACACGGAAGAAAATATCCAACGTGTTGTGGATCGTGTGCACGACAGTCCAGAAACATCAACGAGAAGACGTTCGGCACAACTGGGGCTATCGCGGAGGTCCGTTCAGAGGATTTTGGCCACATTGCACATGTTCCCGTATAAGGTTCAGCTTGTGCAAGAATTGATAATACCATATTCTAATAGTGATTGGCAGAGAGCCGTGTAGATCTTAACCAAAGCTTTTGTACTTTAGGACATTTAAATGAATAATGTGATCAAATAAAATTAAGATATTGTATGGACATACGTAAAGGGTACGTTAACAGTGTAAAGTTTAATATTCTAACCTTATCATTTGTAATAAAGTGTACTCCGTATGTCTAAATAAATAAATTAAAAATAAATTGCACCATTTCCTCATTTTCTGTACTTTTTTAAATTATTTTTTAGACCATGATAAATAAATGTGGTGAAGGTATGTCCAAGGGAATGAAGGAACAACCAAGTATGAAACAGATAGCATGTCAGCGGATCATACAAGCGAATGAATGGTTGTCTCGTCCTTCTTCGTTCCTTAAGACTCACCTTGTAACATTGCGACTATTAATTAAAGTCTAACTATAAATGAATTAAAAAATTACTTTGTATTCATCACCACTTTATTAATATACAAAGATATCTACATGTTTCGAAAGCGATCCTTTCTTCATCACTTCATCAGGAATATATTAAGCATGTCGGTATCTGTGTATATTAATAAAGTGGTGAGTACAAAGTAATTTTTTAAATCATTTATTAATAATGACACCATAAAGCGAATACCAATCTTTTGAAGAAATTATATAAAGTCAACTACCGACACATCGACTCACGAAACCCAGAGATATTGGTGACCACACCCATTCTACCCAGGACGTGTATCACCTCAATAGAAAAGTTTAAAAAAGTGACAATCCGAGATGGTCTCAGTGTCAAACCCCTGCTACTTTTCATCGAGAAGTTGCAGATTCGGTGACTTGGACATTTGCTAAGAATGCCAGAAGACCGACTTCCGCATAAAACACTGGCAGCAATTCCAGAGGAAAAACTTCTAGTGAATCGCCCCGGGTGAAGCTGGAGAAAGCAACTAACTTCAGAAGGCTGAGCCTGAAGTAGCGCAGGACAATCTTGTTGAAGCGATGGGTCAAGGGATGGAAACGATTAACAGAAAGAAGATGAGATGAGAGTTAGTGAAACATACCCTGCGACGTGAGAACATGTCGCCACATGTCTAGAGTAGACCCCCTTGCCCGTGAAGAACTTGGAACAGCGAGGGCATGCAGAGAACTGCACTGAACCATGCTCTGACGCGCCGTGATCCAACAGCTGCTGCTTGGTGCCAAATGGCGTGTCGCAAATCTGGCACTAGAAATAAAATGCACATTATAAAATTAACGGAGTGACATAAAGCTTGCGATGTTGCGGGTTCAATCCTCAATCACTGCACAACCAGCATTCTCCCACTATAATGATGGAAATAAAAAGAGTTAAAATATTACCAGGGAATGTTTGTCTTTCCTTTATATCTGATAACGTCTAAAAGGGATCGAACTGACAATCTAGTGTCCTTCAACGGAAGCAATCTTCCCAACAAGCCCTCCATTGATATGCTCGGTATAACTTTAAGTAACCGATTCAGGCACGGGGGCTCCATCGAAGCCAGAGTCAAGTTAG
This sequence comes from Halesus radiatus, assembly GCA_022606495.2. Lineage (NCBI taxonomy): Eukaryota > Metazoa > Arthropoda > Insecta > Trichoptera > Limnephilidae > Halesus > Halesus radiatus. The sequence goes on along the minus strand of JAHDVE020006030.1, from coordinate 11,764 downwards.
CCTCTCAGAGGCTGGGAGTGCTGTGTACACAACCGCTGACCCTGTACAAATCGCAATTGTGCCCCACTGTAGAATTTAGCAGCGATCTCTGGTCTGGAGTCTGAAAAAAAACGCTAGACTCTGACAGAAACGTGTGATTCGCTTGATAGATTCCCCTATCTTAACTAATGGAATGCAATCTTTAGAGCACAAGTGTCAGATGAGAATGCTGTCCTTGTTCTACCCGTATTTCAATGGAAGATGATCTGAGGAAGTGGCATCATTGATCCTTCCGGCACCGGTGCACAGTCTAGAAACACGCCAAATGCTTGCCGAACATTTGTACACCCAAAAAATCAAAAAGACCCTCCGCAAAGCATCCTTAAAGATGGAAACACAGGTTTTTTCAACAACCATTTTTTTCTACTATCAAGTTAATGAAAGTAAAAATAAATCATTATCATGTTATGAATGTCAACCGTGCACAAATGTTGGGTGAGTGTTTGGGAAGTCTTTGTTGTGTTTATTTGATAATTTGTTAACACATATTTTCTTTATCACGACAGCTGTTTCGGCTGTTATATCCATTTTCAAACACCCCTTCCCCTGTTAACTCTAATAATAAATAATTAATTATATTATTGACTGTACTTCTTTGTTGCAACTCATTCAGTTCAACATTCCTTGCCGTAGACTAAGACACAAATAAATTGCTTTTCCTCAATCAACACTCTACTAATTATGGGTACCATTCTCCACTGTCCAGAATGTCGCGATTTGTTAACTCAAGCCAGGGCCTTGAAATTGATGGTACCAGTCTAAACGATTGTTAGGCTTTACGAAAATAAACTAAGATTATCATTAATTTGTTAGAAAACTAAGGAAACTTGTCTATAGAAAACAAATGAGGCAAGTTTACTCTGCTCTTGTACAATCATCTCTCGAATATGGTAAACAGTTGGGGTAGTCCCACAAATACTTGCCTGGAGCCTTTAGCAAAGATCGAGACACTAATCGTCAAGGTTATTCTTAAAGTTCCACTAACCGCCCTACCCGTACGAACGTACGAACGTACGTGATACGGCCACTATATTATCGCCCGAACGCAACAAGTCATATCCCGCACGTTCAGATACAAAAAAACTATACCCGAAACCCACAAAATATTCATATACGTCAAGTTTGTTCCTGCGTCATCTCATTTAGTATTTCGAGGCCAGCCGAAGCTAACGGATGTGTTCGGGTATTTTCGTCTCTCCCATACAAGTTTGTATATTGTAAACACGTATTGTTATTGCAAAATCTAATAAAAAAAACGATGTTTTTTTTAACTACTTTTTGAATAATAACCCAAGACGACATGTTCCCAACTTGAGAAAAACATATTCAAAAAATATCCCGCTCCATCGATTTAAAAATATCCCGCTCCATCGATTTAAAAATATCCCGCTCCATCGATTTAAAAATATCCCGCTCCATCGATTTAAAAATATCCCGCTCCATCGATTTAAAAATATCCCGCTCCATCGATTTAAAAATATCCTGCTCCATCGATTTAAAAATATCCATATGTTTGAAGAAAGAACAAGCACTAGAGCCTTGAGACAATCACATGTAAAATCTTTTAATATTCCCGTTTGTGTCACCTGTTATGGATAAAGAAGTTTTAAATAAATGATATTTAATGTCCTACCTAGTGACATCAGAAATACGCAAAACAAAACTTTCTTTAAAGGTAAGATCACTGATCACCTGCAATAAACCTGTCAGCTACTAAATTATTTTATATGTTTAAATAATATTTTTTTTTTATTAAATTGTAATCTATCAATCTATTTGTCATCTAAATATCCTAGCTGAACAACCACCCCTGTAAATGGCCGTCTCAACACAGGCGTTTCACACCTAGTGAAGTGGGCAATACGTCAGCCGATAACGAATGTTAATATATATTTATTTTTTTATTTATTTTATTACTTAAATGGCCAGATGACTTTTACATACAGATACATCATTTTTAAAATCACATAAGAAAAACAGAAAATAGAAAACACGCACAAAAGTTAAATTACACGCGAAAAAAGAAAAAATAAAAAACTGCACCAAAGCTAAAAATACACAGCAACAGAAAAAATAAATAGTTCAGCTGTAGTTAACAATAATTTATAAACTAGGCAGAAACAGTTCGTTCATCCTTCTTTTGAAATTTGCCAAGTTTAGATTATTGTCAAATACATCCACATCATTTAAGTATTTGTTACCAAGGCTGTGTAAGCGTTGAATTGGGGAATTCAAACTATAGTTGGAACAGGATATACATATGTAAAATGTTAATGTTTGTCTTGTAGTTTGTTTGGGAATGTACAGGTTGATTAAATGCAGGAGTTCAGAACAATAGAATTTACAACATATACGAGGTTTGTTCAAAAGAAAAGGTGAATTTCGAATTTTTTCGAAAAGTATTTATTTATTCATCAATATCCATTTTCTCCCCTTCAAAGTAATCCCCTCAGATATAATGCACTTATGCCAGCGCTTCTTCCAATCCTCGAAGCACTTCTGGAATGCGCTTTTCGGTATGGCCATCAGCTCGTTCTTCGATTCTGACTTTATCTCATCAATTGTGGCAAAACGCTATCCTTTCATTGGTCTCTTCAGTTTCAGGAACAGGAAAAAGTCGCAGGGAGCCAAATCTGGTGAATACGGTGGTTGAGGCATGATTACGGTGATTTTTTGGCCAAATAATCACGAATAAGCCATTGATGTGTGAGCTGGTGCATTATTGTGATGCAAAATCCATGATTTGTTTTTCCACAATTTCGATCGTTTGAGCCGTATTGCTTCACGCAAACGTTGCATAACTTCCTTGTAGTATTCCTTATTAACCGTACGACAAGAACTCATGATGCACCACGAAATTGTAATCGAAGAAAACAGTGAGCAAAACCTTCACAAAAAAAGAACTTGGCTCTTCTGGCCGCTTCCATTGGGATGATTGGGCCTTGGTTTCGACGTCATAACCATATAATCACGTTTCATCACCAGTTATGACCCTTTTGAGCAAATCTGGATCGTCGTTGACGTCATTCAACAACTCCTGAGCGATACTAATGCGACGTTGCTTTTGCTCAAAATTTAGCAATTTTGGAACAAACTTCGCTGCCACACGTTTCATGCCCAAAATATCAGAGAAAATTACATGGCATGAGCCGATTGATATGCCAACATCCTCTGCAACTTCCCTAATAGTGATTCGACGATTTTCCTAAACCATTTTCTTCAATGTTTCGATGTTTTCTTCATTTGTTGACGTGGTTGCAACTCCAGGACGCTCATCGTGATTAACATCTTCTCGGCCTTCTGTCAAGCGCTTGTACCACTTATAAACACTTTTTTGAGACAAAGTAGACTCGCCGAATGCCACAGTCAAAATTTTAAGTGCGTTGGAGCACTTTATTCAATTTTTAATGCAAAATTTAATACATGTTCGTTGATCCATTTTTTTCAAAAGTAAAAAATCGAAGAACACACAAAAACGTGACTAACCTTTCCAGTTGTCAAAAACAAACGGCTAATCCCCCCCCTTCCCCTCTCCCTCCCTTTCCCCTTCCCCCCCCCCCTCTCCCCTTCCTACAACTCCTTCCCCTCCCCCCCCAAAGTTTTTTTTTGAGTAATAATTATAAATGTTGCAAATATTCAATATCTGAATGTAAGGTGCGTCATTTAATTATTATATAATATAGTCCTTCACTAGTTCGCTAATAAGTGTAGACCTGTACCTACTACTACCTACGACGTTGACATCAGATTCTGTGGATGTAAGATTTGACTAGTTATCGATTAAGAGTTTGATAGATTGTACTATTCATTCCATGTATTGTAAAACTATGAATACAGTGTATTGTATTACTATTACTATTATAAATAAATTATTATCGTGTAAGTAACTTAAAGTGATTGAAATACATTAAAATAAATATTAAAAAACAATGACAAAACATTACTTATTATTTCAATAACATAAAATCACAAATTAAAATAGATTTTATTTATTTATTTACATTGACACTTACATTGAGAATATTTGTATTTGCAAAACATAGTCATTTATCATCAATTGAGGTACATGTAAGTTGAAGTTGCATTATGTTTGCCTGGTCGATATTAATTCCTAGCTATACGTATTGCCTGTTCCAATGAATTAAATATGTGGTAGGTGTCAAAATATCGAGTTGGAAAGTGTTTTATTATTTTTATTTTTTAATTTATTGTTGAAGATCTTTTCGGTGGGTTCCGAAATTGTACTAAAAAATAAAATGAAGATATGGAGGAATAAAAAATTATGTACTATAAAAAAAAATATTTTCATATTAACACAATGCGGCTGGTATTTTTATCAATCCCCTCTAAAAAGAGGGCGATGTTTTTTTTCAGATTCGCGGGGCAAAATTACGTTTCACGTAAAATAGCTGTAACTTCTGAAGCACGGATCATATTTAAATAAAATTTAGTGTCTTACGTTAAATGAAATCTTTTATTATGTTTTAGATTGTAAAATTATGATATTCGAGGTAAAATTTTAAATTTTCATTTTCAACGCTATTTTACGCATGTTCAACTTTATCAGGGGTGTTAGTTGAAGTTTGCCGGTTTTTTCAATAAAGAAAACGCTTAATTCTCAAGGGAATCTCAAATTTTTTTTATTCAAAGTATTGACCATCGGATTCTATACATTTTGCCCATCTTTGAGGCAAATCATGGATACCATTCCAAAAAAAAAATTCTCTTTCGAGGCAAACCATTCGACGAGCCATTTTTCGACTTTTTCAAAATTGGTCGAAGCGCTGCTCTGCAAGTGAGTGTCCCATCGATGCGAAAAGGTGATAGTCGGACGGGGAAAGGTCTGGAGAGTACAGCGGGTGTGATAATATTTCCCAATTCAATGCTTTGAGAGTGTTCTTCACTACTTTAGCTGTATGAGGCGGTCTGGCGGTTTGGCGGTTTTTTCGATTTGTCTCTCGTTCATTTGGTGTGGTACCCATTTTCCATACTTTTGGATCTTTCCCATGCCTTTTAAACGTTGGCATTTGGCATGTTTCCCGACTGTGCACCGGTGCCGAAGAGATCAATGACGTTAGTTCCTCAGAGCATCTTCCATTAAAATACCAGTATTCCCACCTGACGTCTGTGCTCCGAAGATTGCAATCCGTTTGTTAAGTTAAGCGAATCTATCAAACGGACCGCCCGTTTCTGCACACAGTTAACGCAATCGTAACATAAAAATCATTAAAACAATACAAATCTAAATTATTTCAACGAATCCAACATTTTGCATATTTTTTGCATTTTTTGTTAAGTTTTATTATTTTTGATTCTTTCCGCTTCTTACTTATAACATTACTTATAACAATCTCCAACTACAAAAAATCTATCAAATAAACTATAAGAATGAAATGACAAAATAATAACATACCGCCGTTGACAACATTTTTGTCAGAATTTTCTTCTTTATTATATTTCTGTAGTTCAGATAAACTCATATTCATTTCAGAAATCTCTCCATCATTTTCAAATAGGCTCTCTTCCAGTGATTTCCGAATCCTAGATTTTCGTTTTCCAGTTTTTCTAGATTTCTTAACTGCGATTTCCTCGAAATCGGAATCATTCGTCGGTTCATCTGCCCAATTATCCGAACGTTCGGAATGTTCGTTATCTGAATCGGACAGTTTCTCTTTGATGGTTTCATCCGAATTTTGTTCAGAATTGTTATTAGCTTTGATGTTCACCAGAATTATGTGACTTTTGTTGTTCCCTGCATACTCCTTTAGAGACCTCTCGAGTGTTAGAGCGGACTGCGCACACAAACTCCTGAAAAATAATTTCATTTATAATAGTTTTCTGAAATCTGTATTGGTACACACTCCTTGCTTCATTTACATTCTTGACATGACCCGCTCAAGTATTTCATTCATTTGATCGTGTCTTTCTCAGGTGTTCCAGGCTTCTTCTACCACTTACTTCCAGGTTACGATTTCTCCTTACTCTCCCTTCTTTGTTCTCCCAGCCTTGCATTCTTTCCGTATCTCTACATTTTTAACACGGTCATACTTGGTTTTGGCACACTCTCATTTCTACAGCATTCAGTCTACTTTCATCCTTCCTCTGCCAGTTCCATGCTTCACTCCCATACATCTGGGTTGGTATCAGCACTCCATAGTGCATTGCTTTAATCAGCATTCAGTCTCCCATCATTGGAGTTTCCTGCATTCCCCATTCTTTCAACATCCCTACTTAGAGATATTTACTAGATAAATAATACATGAAGTTGTATGCGGCCACCAGCGCTCCGTAGCATCCCAGACATATCGTGGCGGGCAATCCATCCGTGGGTCGCACCCCAAACCAGAGCACTGCCTGAATTTGAACCCCAGATCTTGCGGCGGTTTACGCGAATTTACCTTGTATGCGAATATTGATTGCAAACGTCGCTGCTTCAAGCAAACGCGACAGACATTTTCAAATTCAGAGGGGCTAAGATATTTGGGGGCCATCTTGGAATCTTTAGCCGCTGTTTTGGTATTTTTTGTCGCCATTTTTGATTCTTTGGCGGCCATCTTTGATTCTTTAGTAGCCATTTCACACTCTTTGGTGGCCATCTTGGATTCTTTATTGGCCATTTTGCACTCTTTGGCGGCCATCTTGGTATTATAAATTGAAATGTAATATATATATTGCTTTTTCAAAATATTTTTAAAATATTATCAATTTTTTTTATATGGATATACCGCAGCCAGTAGGACCATGGAGGGAAAGCAGATTGGAAAGAGGAAGGTTGGGGAGTGCCTGGCTATTCAGATTTTGTCACAAAACACAGATAACCTTTGAAACGCCGAGCCCCCGAGATCTAATACTTCTGTAGTGTCTATTTCCATACTAACTTACTTGTTTTTCGCTAAATTATGTTGTACCGTCTTACCAGATAATGCGTTTACATATTTACAAAATTTGTATATATCTATCATAAGTAGTTTTCCCAGAATAGCTACTTATATTCAGAGAAAAGATTTTTTGACATTGCTGATCGGATATGCTGGCGTTCAACGGATACAAATTTTGCACATCCGATGGGTAATTTCGGCACACTAAAAGTTAAAGCCATTTCAAGTGACGTTTCGATTCTGAATGGCGATCTTCTACCAGGGCGATACTGAAAGTATCTACCACTCTATAATATCTACTGTCAGACAATGAAGAAACGGTCATTTGGCTATGGTGCCAATGTACCGTCTTAAAGGGAAGAAAACTCAGATAGTTGGAGAGCTGAATACCATGTAGTTGAACAAGGAGACATTATTAAATACCCAATGACAACACTGCTGAAGTTACAGGGACTGAGCTACTGCCAATGGAATACCGTGAAACATAGAAATTAGTTCAAAACATTTGTAAATTGACACAGAATGTTTACTTCTACAGATATATTTTTTTTAAATTGTGACAGTAGTGTTAAACGAAGAACTCAGTTGAAATAACTTCATAAAAAATGTTCTCTCTTTTACTACGATTCACTTGCAACAGTCAAAATGTGAGGCAACCTTTGATAGTTGATTCAACAATAAGTAAAATGTTTTGAAATAACGGCAAATTTCTGTTGATGATTTAGTAAAACTTAGGCCACTCTCTGACGGTCCGGTAGGGAATCGACATAAACCTCATGCGTGATACCGACAGGGCACTGCGCCATACATTTCAATGGGCACTAGCTCACGACTCGGGGGGGAATCGGGAGGGACGCGACGTACTTCTGTTATACCACAAGCGGGACAACAATTCAGTAGCTTCTCGGTAAACACGCATCCAGTATATCTATGCACTGCGTTTCGATCGTTTACGCGCCATTTATTCTTTCAGTTCAAACATGGAGGGATAAGAATTTTCGGCTAATAATGGAGGTAGAGAAATATGCATGCCTTTATAACTATAAATTACCAGCATATGCATTAAAGGGGACGACGGAGAAAGCTTGGTGTGCAATAGGAGGACTTCTATTATTATCAGGTATGGAATCACTTTATTTTTGACATATTGTAGGCATCGGATTATATTTATGCATTTACTTATAAGCTGATGAGTTTAAACACTCGTGGCCTCTATTAATAATTAACTGTAAATTTAATATATTTATCCAATAATTGAGTTGGCAATATAACATAACTGCGACACAACTGTCAAAAGCGTCGTCAGTAAATACGAAAATGCACATAATCCGATAGTAATAACACAAAGATCAGGTATGAAATATCTTTATTTTTCACGTAATATTATTATGAACAGCAATTGTATTGCCACGGAAGTGATGCTCGTGGTTTTATGAAGTAATTACTTATGTATTTGCGAACTGTATGGCCAGCAGAGTTTGCATTTATCTGCATAACTTCTTCTTGCAAATCAAATAGTTGTGTTCTGTTGTCTCCTTCACATTCGGGTACAGGTACCGAATACTGTAATCCGTCTTTGAGTTAAAAGTACTTGGAACTTCTGTGTCATCATACCAAAACTACATTCAATCGTCTTTCTTCCTCTACTCAATCTGTAGTTGTAAATCCTTCTTTTATTGTCAAGAGTACCATTAAGGAAAGGTCTCAACAAATACCGTTTTAAAGGAAACGCATTATCTCCTACAAAAAAATATGGTACTTCTTGACAAGTTTCATCGTGAGGCAAAGGGGAAGATTGGGGTAAGTTTAAGCCATCTCTTTCCAACCAATAACTTATTCTTGAATTTTGGAAAATTCCCCCATCGTTGTTGCGACCAGCATATCCAGTTTCAATCAACGTAAATAGTCCATCGGCGTCACAAGCGGCCATTAGAATAATCGAATGGTATTGTTTGTAGTTGTAATTAGTTGAGCCTGTATTCGGAAGTTTTTGAATTCTTATGTGCTTTCCGTCAATAGCTCCCAAGCAATTGGGTATGTTCCATAATTCGTTGAATCTGTTTGCTATTGTTTTCCATTTTTCAGTTGAAGGTATAGCCATATATTCATCATGTAGAGTATCCCATATCACTGGCGTTGTTTCTGCTATTATGTTTAAAACAGTATTATCTCCTCTTGCAAAATATAGTCCCAAGGAAACAAGAGTGCAGCCAGTAGCAAGGTACCTAAAAAAACATTTTTTTTTTAATAAACTTATTCTAACTAAGTACGTATTTTCTTTTCAGTTGCTGAGTGCAAAGAGAAATGGAGAAATGTGAGATCCACGTTCATTCGAAGTATGAAACCTCCTCCGAGCGGATCAAAACCAAAAAAGCCCTATTATTTAAGGGACCATTTAAATTTCATCTTGCCTTTTGTTAGACCGATTAATAAAATGGAAAACACTGGCAACCTTCTGGAATGTGGTACAGATGCAGTTCTGGAACATGATGTAATTCCATTAATGGAATTTGACAAATCAATGGAATGCGAAGGAGAAAGAGAACCATCAACATCCAGGAGCAACGTTCAAGAGCCTAGTGATAGAGCTCCAACATCAACACCTCGATCTATAGCATCAGAGCTCGATAGAAGCGGTCGTAAAAGAAAAAGACCGATACCTGAAGTGGAGAAAACATTTATCGATTACTAAGAAATAAACAAGGAAATAAAGAAAACCTATCTCCTATTGAAAAATTGACGCAACTGTCTCCTGCTGTATCCCAGATGGATCATTTTTCAAAAGCATTTCTGGTGAATTCCAAAACATGACTGAAATAGAATTAAGGGATTTCAAAATTGAAGCTTTGCAACTTATCGCCAAAATTAAAAGTCAGAGACCGGCCCCATTAGCCACTGCCCCATTCAGTTGCTTTCGACCATCAACATTATTGTTCTCCTTATCTGTCATATACCGACACAGACACAGAGCCCCAACAATACGATGAAACCATCGAAGAAGATGATCCACCGGAAGTAATTATTGATGAACAAGAAGAATTTATAATATGCGATAATCAATAATAAATTTATTTCAGTGTTTCATCATAAATGGACAAATTGGGATTTTCTTCTTCGGTGGCTACCATATATAGTGTTGTGCATTTTGTGGTACGGGATAAACAAGAAGTAGGAGAACAATCATATTGAAACATCAGTTTTGAAATACTTGTCACATTTGACTTTCAGAGACACTTGGGACAGAGCTGAAGACAGAAGCATTGCGATTGGTTTTTTTTTTAAATATTTACTTTGTAAATAATCAATAATATTTTGTTCCACTTGGGGTATCTTTGCATTAGCTTCTGTCGAGTTCTGGCGATATATGATAATGTGGATGTTGGTTGGTTGAAGCTCTTTCACTATCGAAGTTGCCCCTCTTCATTGTTCTCTTTTTATAAGAGAATTTGTTATATTCGCTTAAATATTCTTGACTTTATATCATATTTTTATTCATTTATCTCATTGTTTATGTTACCATTAAAACATTATAATAATTATCTAATATGATTTTTATTTAACACACTTAAATTTTCATTTCTCCAGTGGCAGTGTGCAAGTGTAAGAATTTATACTCATTCTGCGGGTTGAATATAGCATCCTTTTGATAAAATATTCAGTAAAATTCAACAATTCCGCCTCACTATTAATATGCATAAAGCTCAATTACATACCTCAGTGTTATTAAAACTCTTTCCTCAGCACTAACGCACTCCCTCGTATTGGTATTCATTTTTGTAATACATGGAGCAACAAGCTGCACCAGTTCTTGGAATGTTTTTTTTGACATTCGGTACATTTGCCGGAATTTTACATCATCTTCGGACAGTTCCCTGGCAGCAACAAATAACCTACAATGAATATTACGTTCAATATAGGGGTGGACCCAAAACCTTCTCCTTTTTTGTCTCATTCGAAGGAATAAATAGGATACCAGAGCCTCGTCTTCACTTGATTCCCCGACATTTTGCGATCTTGAGTTTGACAGAACCGATAACATTCGGCGGTAAACATAACAGAAATCTGCAATACCGACAATTTACTGGCAGCTTCAAATCACTGCAGACCCGTCAGAGAGTCGATGGAGGAAATATCGCGAAACATTTCCTGCATTTTTGCAGCGCCCGGTTTATGTCGATTCCCTACCGGACCGTCAGAAAGTGGCCTTACTGAAATTAAATAGTTTGCCATTTGACAGATTACAACCATAGAAGTTTGACGTTTACAATATTGATACGTTTTCTGTGCCTTCTATTTTGCAAACAGCTGTCAAATTGACGATGGAAATATTTTTTAGTAATTTTTCAAAAATATATTCGCAAGAGATCTGCCTTAACAAATTTGACAAAATTTACTTTTTTTCAGAATCGAAGGATTTCATTGTTTCGATAATCGTTTATTTCGAAAAGAAAATCTGGGACGCAACATAACTATTTTCTGTAATCTCAATATTGTTTTTATCTATGACTATTCTCTGGAATAATTCAAAACAGTGGTATATCTATGAATTCAAACGTCAGTGTCAAATGTATTGTTGAACGTGTTTGGTGAACTTTGACAATATTTCGATAAAACCGTAAAAAACGCATCCTTTAGTTAGATTTACGTAGGGATGATAAGTTCGTTGATTAATTAAGCATATATTTGAGTCCTTGCGGAAATAAATAAACATGGCTATACGCAGTGTTATTTAAGTGAAGTGAGATCGTGTGAACCTGAAATCTGAATCAGGAATCAGGAATCTGAAATAATTTTGTTACATTATATCAGTTTTCCTATTTAGTGAGTTCTTAATATCGTGCAGGTAA